>JALMQS010000150.1:562519-777449 GCA_024734495.1 Forficula auricularia
TATTTAATGGGATAATGAGATTAATTCTTAATTTATTACTGCGCGGCTCATTTGAAATTTTAGTAGATAAATTAATTTTAAAATTATTATATATATTTAATTTAGAACACTTTTTAGATAAATTTAAATATTGAAATGTATTATTAAAAAAGTCGAAAAATATTAGTAGACAAATATATAAATTCTTTAAATTTTAGTATATAAATTAATTTCTTCTTCGAGAGAAATGGTTGCATGCTCTAATAAAGTATTTATAAAGCATTTACTGATATTTTTCATTTTTCTTTGATCAATATTCATTATTCAAAAAAATATTTTTTTCAAAACATATAATTACGGACATCTCGAGACGCTGCCCGCCAGGGCCACCAGCCCGGAGGGCCGAGCGGTGCTGGGCGTGCCGTAGGCACGCCGGGTACTGCTCGTTTATTCATAAATTAATTCCTGTGAATCAATTGTAATAGACTGATGAAGAGTGCAAAGCCCTCGAAACTAGTCTCGTTATAAATAAAATTTATAATTCCAGCAGAAGACACTCTTTTATTGTCTCCTTCAATATATAAAAATTATGCTACTCTCGGCACAAAAACTTTCAATTTAACAGTCTTTTTATTTAGAAATGTTATATTTCTCATGAATTCAAATACCCGATTACCCGCTACGACAAAACGAATTTATCTAATTCTAATCGGATATTTGGACCCATGAGAAATAATAGATAAAATATTTCTAATTAAAAAGACTGATGATGAAACTCAAACCTTCGAAACTATAAAACTTGAGGAACGCGGTGTTTTTGATCGTACAAACAATTGCTATCATTTTTCTTGAAACGAACAAACTTTCGTTTGTATTATCTTTAAGTGAAAAATTGGTATAATACAGGGTGGGACATAAAGATCTACCACATTTTGAAGAGGTATAAAAAATGAAAAAATTTAACTAGAAAAAACTAAATATGTTTTTGAAAAGAACATAAAATAATTTTTTTTTTAATGTGTTTTAAACATTTTATCAGACGAAAAAGAGGGAGGGGGTGTAGGGGGGATTCAAAAATGAAAGTTCTAACCCTTTCGACAAATCTCAACCAAATTTTTTGTAAATAATTTGGTCGAAAGGGCTAGAATTTTCATTTTTTACCCTCCCCCCATTTTGTGTGGTTAGTTTTTACATTTCTAGATTTCTGGGTATCTACAGAATATGTATACAAAATTTTGTTGAGTTTCGTCGAAAGGGCTAGAATTTTCATTTTTGCCCCCCCCCCCCCTTTTTTTTGGCCTGATATAATGTTTAACACACATTAAAAAAAAAGTTTATTATATGTTCTTTTCAAAAATATATTCAGTATTTTTCTAGCTAATTTTTTTCATTTTTTATACCTCTTCAAAATGTGGTAGATCTTTATGCCCCACCCTGTATTTTTTCAATTCATCATTTCAAATAAACGACCTTTTAAACCTGCAAACATCGTAATACAAATTATTTTATATAAAAGATAAAAGCGTTTAACACGTGAAATAAATCAATAGAATATATTTAATTTATTTCATGACACATTTTTTGGAATTCTAGTCTACCTGCTTTCGGAAAGAAGAAACTGCCTAGATGTTTTCATAAAATTTCCATCAAACTACAAAATTCTTAAATTAAATTATATTTTTTATTAAGAAGTTAATTTAATTTTATTTAGGAACGAATCAAAGATTTTAGTAGAAATATTTTTACGGTTTTGGCTAACGTCCCGAGGGAACGAAGCCCTCTGATATGCAATGTAAAAATATTTCTACTAAAATCTTTAAAATTCCATCTTTTTTCAATAAAGAAACTCAAAAAATATTCTTAAATTATTATTTAATTACATTAATTTATTATTTATTACATTAATTATTTAAATAAAGGACCCGACACTGAAAACTTTTTTCAGTTTAGTCTGATTTTTTAATATTCCCTTAGAGTTGAAAGGAGTGAAAAATTTGTTGCTATATTCCTTATAATATACTAGTATGTTGCATATCGAAGAGATTCGTCTTAAAGGTTTGGCTAACTGCCCGGCAAGCTAGTTAGCGCTTGGGTTCGATTCCCGAGGGGACGAAGCCCTCTGATATGCAATGTAAAATTCCATCTTTTTTTAACCGACTTCTAAAAAAGGAGGAGGTTCTCAATTTTTTTTGTGTCTATGTTACCTGATATCTTCGCCAATTGTGAACTGATTTTGATGATTTTTTTTCATTGGGTTCAGTATAGTTTCCGATTGGTCCCGTTTTTTTTCATTGGTATTGGGCCTTTTATGTAATGTTTGTTCACGCATAACTTCTTTGTTTATGAACCGATTTTAATGATTCTTTCTGCGTTTGGATCAGTATAGCACCAATATAGTCAAGATACCTAATTATTTATTTATTTTATTTTATGTATGTTCAACGAGAACTTTTTTCCACATCGACAGATTTGATGAATCTTTTTTATTGGAAAGGGGGTACCTTAGGGTGGTCCCATATTAATTTGGTCAAGTTCTGATGATATGATCAATGACGAAATAACGTATATATATATATATAACTCCAATTCTTAAGAACAGATAATCGAAATTATAATAAATAAAATCTTTTATAAAAAAATCTTTAAACATTCATTTAAACCTCGAAAACGTTTCGAGAAAATTTCTCTATTTATGAATTGAATTTTATTATCATTTTCTGACATTCGATGGTGAGGCTTTCGGGCCTCGAGGTCGAAGTTTTTTTATAATTGTAAAACATGTATTTTTTTTATTTTTATATTGGATAATAAAGATCATTATTTATTTATTTATTATCATTTTCTAATGATGGATTGAATAATGGAATTAAAATAATTATCGGAAAAGAGGTTTGTTTTCTTTAATTAGTTTTTCCTCTTATTAAAAAAAAGGACTAAAAGATGATCAAGGACAGTCGATGGTGGAGAAGTAATCTCCGGAATCGAAGCTCAAAAACAATGTATGCATAAATTCATGTAAAATAATTGGTTTATCATTTTCTGATTCAACAAATAAAATAATAAGAACTCAAAAATCAAATAAAATCCACTAAAAGGTAAAAATAATTATCTAATTTAGTTACAACTAAACGACGAAATATTAACATGAAATCACTTTTTGAAGTCGGTGCCAAACAAACTATATAAGCGAGCACACCCGCCAAACATACTAGTAAGTTCTGTCGAGGTCGATTCATAAAATGTATACTATATTTTTGGCACCGACTTCAAAAAGTGATTTCATGTAACAATTTCATCGTTTAGTTGTAACTAAATTAGATAATTATTTTATACCTTGTAGTGCATTTTATTTGACTTTTGAGTTATTATTATTTTATTTGTTGCATTTAATTTTTTTGAAGTCGATTTTATTTTTTTTTATAATTCAAAAAAAGAAACTCAAAAAAAGATGATTAAATCTTTACATTAATATATTTTTTATTTTAAAAAATTATTGTGATCTTCCAGGTAGATGAAATTGATAAAATAAGATCACTTTCTTTTTCATTTCTAATTCTTTTAGCCAAGCAAATTCTATATTCTACAAATTGTTTAGTTTAAGGTCTAAAACAAAATAAAGGCAAAGGTGAGATTCAAACCAGTCGACCTATTCCGTTGTCTCTCTCAAATAAACTGGCGAGAATTAAAGGAGAAAGGGAGATATAGCTCCACTCAAGGGTACATAATTCATTGTCTATTTGGGCAGAAGCTGTCTGTCTATTATTAGAATCATATCTTTATTCTAAGAATGAAATATCGCAATATTCAAAAGCTTCACATTAATGAAATTGTCCAAGTTTTAATCTTTCGAATATAATTTCATTTCTAATAAAGGCCTCACATGGAATCCTAACGGAGTCGAGGTAGATTTCCTTATCATCGAAATTAATTCAACAGTTCAAAATAAATAAGAGACTTGTGGGGAAAAGCTGCATGAAAAGTAACCCGACCCGTCTCTATTATGGCAATTAGATACTATTAAAGTAATTATGATATAAATAAAGGAATAAATTACTTGATCCGAATAAGCTGAAAGTTTCCCGATAAGCCCTCAACTTAATACTGTAGAATCAATTTTAAATTCAGTTAAATTTTGAATGATTCAAGATTTGTGGTCTTACAAAAGAAAAGAAAAACTTTCTCAAATTCACTATACTTACTATTGATTATGCGTTTTGTGATAAAAGGGGAACTAAAAAATCAAATTAATTAATACAATAGGACTGCTTTTAGAAAATAAATAGATTGGTTGGGAATTGATAGAGTGGTTTCTGAGTTAAAACCAGTCGAAAATTCTCTAAGCGTATAGAGTTGCAAGAGAAGGTTCCTCTCCTCAGATCAGAGACATATTCAAGGAATGGAAGTATTTGAGCTTTGTATAGTATAAGAAGTAGAGTGCGTAATCATGCAAGATACAAAGACATGACGCACAAATGGAGAACTGCGGACAATTGTGATTCACTCTTTTTACTTTATCCAATGCGAAGCATGGGTAAAGTATTGAAATCGGTTTGATCCTGGCTAGCATATAAAATTTCTATCGGCTAAAACTCGGCTCCCTCACTAACCCTACTAACACTTTACTGATGTGATGTCTAAATGGGCTTTGTTCCCCGTGACAATAAATAAACAAAAAAAAAAAAAATAATAAAATGCCAATTAAGGACTTTGGGGACCACAAAAAAGATTAAATAAAGTTTTTAGTAAAATTATATTTTAAAGTAAGTAGAGTAAGATACTACCTCTTTTTTTAAATTCTTAATTCTTTTATTTTAAACATGGACCGCAAATAGCCAGTGATATCTGATTAATAATAAAGGAATAAACATATTGATATTTCAAATGACTTTTGATCAAGTTTAGCAACGATCCGTTGCAGTTTATTTTTTTATGTTGTGACAATTAATTTTTCAATTTTTATTGTATTATTACTTTTATGTTGGTATCATTAATGTCTTATGTTTGATTTAAACTAACCTATAATACTGCCATACGATCAAATAAATAAATAAAATAAAGTAGAGTAAATATATATTTAGACCCTGGACCTGTAGAGAAGGCCGAGCTTACAGGCAGGAACTTTTTCTGCAGACTTCTATCATGGTTTCTGTTCAGTCGAGCTAAAATCTATTATCCCCCTTAAAGCCCTCTTTGCGAGAAACACGCGCTTTCAAATATTTGTTTACCATAAAAGCACAATTTTTACTTTCACATTTATATTCTACTAGCTGACGTCGGGCCTTCGGTATTGAAAGAATATTCAAAAATAAGGAAAGAATTATTTAACACATTGGCTAAGCACGATCACTATCTGACCAATCAGAATCGTTCTGATAATTTAACGCTTTGCCATTGGCTATGCACTGGCCAACCAGATCGTTTGGATCATACAAACATATATACATTTTTTCCATTTTATATATATAGATAGAATATAATGGGGAAGTATTGCGATGGTCCTGACTCTGAGGGCTTGTATCTCAGAGATGAAAAAAGTTAATTTTTACATTATCCAATGCGAAGCATGATTAAAGTATTTTAATCGGTCTCACGGCAAGAGAGATTTCAAAGGGTCTTCGGGTAATGACTACGGAACCCATGGTCTCAATTAAAATCTCTAATTGTAGTATTCATTTAGGTTGAATTTTACCACTTGGCGGTTTTGTCAAAAATTATATTGAGTCTCGCCCAGAGGCTAAAATGTATGATTTTTTTATTTAGTCTGTGCGGATGGATGTACAATATGTTTGGTACTCAACCTTGAGTTGTTTACGAAAAAAGAATTTGGACTTTTTGATTTTAAGTCAATTCTTCAATGTTTGGTGGTTACCATTAATACTCAAAGCATCAAAAGAATGCAATAAAGTTATTCCTCTAGTATTAGATAAGAATCGATTGTTATTTTTTTATTTTAAAGGAAAAAATCAGTTTATTGACAAAATAATCAGGTCCTATTTCCATTTTGATCATTACTTATTTATTATTAGTTCCTAAAATCTTTTTCTATTATCCCCTGTGGGACCAAAGGCACACAGAAGTATGGGTGGTGAACTTTGCTTCAGGGAATTCGAGGTAACTTTAAATATGTTATTTGTATATTAAATCGAAAAATAGTTTCGAGAGTTGAAGTAAAAGAAAGGGTCGTGGGTTCGTAGCCCTTCACTCATGCGTGCTTCCCATAGGTCCATAAATACACGGCAAACTTTGCTGTCATTAATAATACTTATCAAAGTTGACTAATATTTAAATAGGCCCTAAACGAGGAGAGAATTTTCCTGGAACTGAAGCAAGTACACCTCATAATTATATGATTCAATAAATAAACAAACACAATTGACTTTTTAGCTTAATTAGCAGAAACAAATATTCGTCATTATTAGTTTTATATTTGCCAATGATGCCAAAAGGAGAGAAAACCAGTGAAAATGAAATATTTTATAACTAATAATGCGAGGGAAAATATTTCAATTCATTTGCAACTTTCTAGTTTAAAGTTAAAATTGACAAAGCTTTGCAAAAGCTTCAAGCACAAATAATTCTAGCCACAAATAGGAAATAAAAATTGGTCCATATGGAATATTTGTGAATGTATCTATCTAATAGTATGTAGGCATAAAACTTTAAAATATTAAATTCTAATCGTCAGTATTTTTGTTGAAAAATATTGAAAAAAGTTAACAGTTATATCTCAACCAAAACATTCAGTGAAAAATCAGGCCAAGTTCGAAAAGTTAGTGAAATCTAGTGTGTAGCCAAGTTAAATTCGCCAAGAATAATTAAGTTGAGAGATCTACTATTTTCTCAACTTAATTATTCTTGGCGAATTTAACTTGGCTACACACTAGATTTCACTACCTTTTCGAACTTGGCCTGTTTTTTAACAATTGGTTGAGATTTCTCATCTTTTTGTGAGCTATGAGGAGGCCTGTTTTTTTTATTTTTGCCCCCACTCCCCCATTTTCGGTGGTTAGTTTTTGCATTTCTAGCTTTCTGGGGGTCCACAGAATATGTATACAAAATTTGGTTGAATTTGGTCCAACGGGCTAGAATTTTCATTTTTGAACCCCCCCCCCCCCAACCCCCAATTTGAAGGGGATGAAAGATATAAAGTTTGGATTTTTGGAATTTTTCCTTTGTTTGTGACACAAACTCTAATAGCAGGCGGAATTTCATGTTGCTGGAATAATTGGAAGTACCCTATAGGTTTTGTAGACCTGTTAGTGAGTGAGTGCCAAAATTAGCTATTTTCTCAGGTTCATATCGCAGAATCTATTTAAGCTATTTTATTGAAATTTGATACTCTCCTCAAGATGGATTCCATAATTACACCTCTGTATTTCAAATGTATTCCGAGCTACAGGGGGTCGAAATTGGCTCGAAATGATTCGTGTAAATAGCGTAAAGCGTGTATGGCCAATCTAATGCTCGAACATGGCCTGCGCACGCCGTGCGATTTGATTGATTCGAAATTTTACAGTGGAAATTTAGAAACGAACAAAAAATTAATTCACATGGTGATAAGATTTCCAGGCTTCAAAGCTGCAGAAAATATCTTTTGTTGAATGATTCTATTGATTTAATGATAAAAGCAGAGGCAAATAGGCATTTTAAATTCCACTTTCTTAAATTATTTAATTTATTTGTTTTGAAAAACTCACTAACATCTTATTACAAACCAGCTGCGAAGCTCGCCTTCGGCGGGCATCTTGCTGACCAGGGGACCACACCTCCTGGACTCCGATTCCCCCACACTCACTCCCGATACGCCATAGGTATAATAAAATAATTTATAATCACCCCCACCCTCCTCCGTCCGGAGCTTTCTAATATTTTTGTTTGAAAATTTTAGATTTTAAATTATTTTTGTATTCCTCTGTATTAATTTAACGCCGAGGGTTGAACCGCGACATAATATCGTGTACACCTACCTTTCTCTTCCACTTTCATTTCCAAGTAGAAAACAATAGATGAAGGGGCATAATGTATTCCAAAATAATTCCACATATTTCCAAAGATGTGTACACCTAATTCCAATCGCAGTTCACTCGTTTAACGCCAAAGCACGGCTAATTAGAGTGATCATTATTATTATTATTATTATTAAAGGAGACAATATAAGAGTGTGTCTTCTGCTGGAAAAATAAATTTTTAAGTTTATTTATAACAAGACTATAGTTTCGAGGGCTTTGGCCTCTTCATCAGTCTATTACAGTGTTTTACAGCCTGTGGGTCGCGACCCCCAATTATGTTTTTATTAAGAAAATGTTAATTAAAGGACGTTTGTAACTTAACACAAATCAACAATAAGCTGACGTGTTCTGATGTGGCCATCCACTTGACTTTACCATACAACCTGGCCCCTCACTTATATTTAATAAAATTATTTATAATCATGTAAGGGGGGAGGGTGGATTTAGTTTTTGGATTTTTAGACTCCTGGGACCCACTGATTATGTATACAAAATTTGGTTTAGTTTGGTAAATGGCCAAGATTTCCATTTTTTGACCCTCCGCCCCCCCCCCTTCCCCCATTTCGGGCGGTTAGTTTTTGAATTTTTAGACTTCTGGGGACCCACTGATTATGTATACAAAATTTAGTTGAGTTTGCTCAAACGACCTAGATTTTTAATTTTTAACCCCCCTCGACCCCCTTAATTTTGGGTCGATATGCACCAAAATCTAATCAGCTCTTAATCTCAATGGACCAAAACTACGTGTGAAATTTGGTTTCGATATTCACACTAGTTTTTGAGCTAGCTCGTACACAAATTTGGTAACGCACAGACTAACTAACTAACAGACATTTTGACAAAACAATTATTATCTCAAAAAATATAATTTTTTCGATGTTTACTTATTAGAGCTTTTTTGTAGACCGAAATGCCATGGTTTCGCTCAATTTTTTTAATCGAAATAGTTTCAGCCATTTTTTAGATATTTTGGAAAAAAGAAGGGAAAAAACACTTTTTTCATGCACGATTACAATACTTGACCATACCCTGTATGGTAAAGTAAAATAAATATGAGTCACATTCACATTAATGTTTTTCGTTAACTAATTTTTTGCATCGTCGATCCGTTTTTGCTACACATACCATAGAATTAAATCGTTTTCTAAATTTAAACTAATTCTGTTTACTTTTTATTTGGGCCATTGACGAAAACGTCAACTCCCACAAGTAAGAAGTGGCAAATGGAATTAAACACTTCAAAGCTTCTGTGGTTAATTCTGGGTACGCACGAGGGTTATTAATCTACTATTGTCGTATCGCTTTTCCATGGAGGCGTTTGGCGATGTAATCGATGTAAAAATATGTCTGTTGTAGGTCCTTAATTGTGTATTTAGCCGATACCTAATTATAAAAATTAATATAAATGGTGTACGGATTTGATATTTGTAACATAATAAAATACAGGTTACAAACACCGGGTGTAGGGGGCAGCAAATTTTTTTCATACTAAAGGGGTCGCGTCATGAAAAAGGCTGAAAAACACTGGTCTATTACAATTGATTCACAGGAATTGATGTGTGAAAGTTATTGTCTCCTTTAATTTATAAAAATTCTTCTACTCTCGGCAAAATGAAACTTTCAATTTAATTATTATTATTATATTATATAATATTTTCTAAAATAATATTTAATAATATATTCATTTTATTTAAGTTTTTCAGTTATACTTTCTTGTTACATTTTAATAAAAATTTGAAAAATTTCCTCCATCCTTTTGTTTCTCTAAGCCCCCCCCTAAAATATTCAAAATACCAGGGGCCATGTACATAATATATATATATACTTGCTGCAAGGCCCACCTTCGGCGGCCCTTTTGCTAGCCAGGGGGCACGCCCACTGGACCCCCAACCCACAAACCCCACCCTCGCACTACCCCACTACGCCTCTGGACCCTCACCTGAACCCCCCACTAAACCCTGCACCCCCACCCCACTACGCCTCTGGACCATCGCCTAAACCCCACTCCACCCCCGCACAAGCAGCCCGCCTCCGCACCATCACTCCACCCCCGCACCCAGTTTTTGCATTTCTAGCCTTCTTGTGACCCACAGATTATATATACAAAATTTGGTTGAGTTTGGTCCAAGAGCCAGAATTTTCATTTTTTGACTCCCCCCCCCCCCATTTCGGGTGGTTAGTTTTTGAATTTCTAGCCTTCTAGTGTCCCACAGATTATGTATACAAAATTTGTTTGAATTTGGACTAAGAGCAAGAATTTTCATATTTTGACCCTCTCCCCATTTTTGAGTCGTTTTTGTGGAGACTTTTTTTAAACAAAAGTTATTAGAAATCACATCCCCTACAAATTTGCTCATTGCCGTCGAGTTAATAGTTTAGGAGTTATTTGATAATTTTCATTCGTGCGCCCCCCAACCCCCTTTTGGGGTCAAAATATCAAAACGTTATATAGCTATAAACGTAAGTTAGAAGACATCTGATATAAATATGAAATTTCATAATTATCCCTTCAGCCGATTTTACGTGAATCGTGAGCAACTTTTCGCGAAAACCACTGAAACAGGCAGACATACAGACAGGAATTTTGTTGAGGGTGTTTTCGTTCATAACTTTGCTTGAAACGTGGGCAACCAAAATTTGGAGTGATTTGGAGCAATGTACAGAGAAAACCTTAATTTTATATCCTATATACTCGTAGATATATGTTTCATCAAGCAGAGGACACCCTCTTTGATATCTCTTTATGAATCAACAACTATGTTACTTTCGGCAAAAAACAATCTTAATTAATATTCATCATTAAAGAACTAAATAATAATAATATTATAATAAAAATGCATTTGAGTATTTTTTTAATTGATTTCGTATAGAAATAATTCAGTGAATTTTGCCAGGCTTAGGTAATCTTATCTTTTAACGGGATTCTTTCCATTCTATTCCTTGCTTTAGTTGGTGTCTAGAAATGCTTAAGGCAGCATCGACGACACTCTCCTACTACACTAAGGTAAACAACCCTTAATTTTTACTCCTATATTTTATATTTAACATTCTTATATAAATCCAATATCAAATAATGTTTAGAAATTAAATTATTTTGCAAAACAATAAACATATATATTTTTTTTTAAAGAAAAGTAGATAGCAAGTGTTGTAATATTTTGAAATCTTGATGACTAAATGGGTCAATAACTTGACATGTTAGGCTAGTTAATCTTTGGCTATATAGTCATTAATGCTACAATAGCTATTAATGATGCTATTAATAGCCAAAAATTAATTCAATCATGATGAGATTTAATTAATTAACATATTAATTGAACCAGCTGCAAAGCCCGCCTTTGGCGGACATCTTGCTGGACAGGGGGCGTGCTACGGTCCCTGGACACCGCAGTTGTTATAAGATAATAATTTGAATTTTAATAAATTTTTGAATAAATTTTATTTGTCATTATAATGGGTTAAAAAATCACGGCGTCGTCGAACAAGTCGATTATAATAAGTATAGATGTTTTTTTAATGGCCTTCGGAAACTATAGTCCATTATGGTCATTTATAGAACAAATATAGTATAAATTAATCGTATGTTTCTTACATTTGATTCAATCGCGAATCAAATGTAGGTGATTTTTGTCAAATATTAAGTGAAACTAATATCTGAACTTATATATTTCTAACTTGAAATAATGAAGTTAAATAAATTTATAATTTTCTCATTAATATATCAAAGAATAATTAGCATATTAACGAGAATTGTTTTGATTACGCTTTTTGAAAAAGATATATATCGCGAGACTACTGCGATTGAAGCTATTGAAGTCTGCGGAGTCTTAAGTCTGGTCCAAGAGAGAAAAAAATATGATCCATTTAGCTGTAATCCAACTTCTTTATTGCGTTTAGCCCGCATGACACTCGGATGGTGATCCATCTCAAAAGCTATAGAAAAGTGTACAAAGATGAGATACATTATAAATTCAACCCTCTACATCCACCGTATGTTTACAAAATTTGCGAAACAGATACCAAGTCTAGCACATGTTTTCAATTTTTTTCCTCAACTATTATTTATAAATAATTATTATATTATTTAGCTTAAAGTAATTTTACTACAGGTTAATTACCTACTGTTGATGGATGTTGAGAGAATAGTCTCCTCCTGTGCATTTCCTAGTGGTTTAATTAATCACACTGCATCAATCAAAACAGCCTCTGACTAGGGAATTTTGTTCGGAAGGTTCCTAACGCTTCGAGGGTGGGTCCTATCCTATGAACCCATTTCGGCCTGTTTTTTAATTGGCATACATTAATAATTACTAATTAGTCCGACCGAATATTAATGTGTTTTTGTTAGCTCCTTAAAATTGTCTTGAAGATAAATAAAAGATTACCTTAAATAATATTAGTAGGTATTTATACAAAAAATAATTCCTATACACTCTTGATAAATTTTTGTAAAACACTTTACAACTATGTTTTTGAGTACGAATGTTATGCATTATTATATTATATTATATCTTGATACAAATTGAATGATTCGGTGAAGACATACCTACTCTTGGAATGTTTTTTCTCTTAGTAAGAACTCCTTATAAATAAGTTTATAAAATGATCAGTGACTAAACGTTTGTTCCATTTAATTAAAAAACTTTGCGTTTAATTTAAATTCTAGTCCAAATCCCTACGATCAATATATATCATATTATTATTATTATGATTATCTAAAATTAATTACTTTTCTTTATTTTCCTTTTTATTATCAATTTTAAGATTAGAAAAAATTTTTTGTCCTAAATGTAAACTCTGAATTTTTAGTTTTATTCATTATATTATTGGTGTTCGTAAATTCTAAAGACTCTTCAGTGTGATTTATATTATCCTATTACAATTTAAACAGTTAATTTGATAAATTAAATGATTTTGAATTTGCATTACAACTAATTTAAAGACCGATCCAAAGTTTTATTAGATATGTTTTATTTAATATAAAAAGGGATGCACCCCCTCTCTCCCTAATTCGACCTTTATATTCTTCGAAATAAAAAGTTAATATTTTAAAGAAATCATAATCACATATATTTTCTATATCATATAATGATAAGCTAAATCTTGAGGTACTTCTTCTATCCTCTAGATCAGTGTTTCTCAACATGTGTGCCGCGAGAGATTGTTATATGTTCCGCGAGACTTTTTGACAAATAATTAAAATTGCATGAGCTTTGTAACTTTGAAATAGTATTTGTATTTACTTGAATTTTTATTTTTTTTTGCATCATCCAACTTTTACATTTTTTTTACATTCAGGTGTGCCGCAAATGATTCCAGATATTTTTAGTGTGACGTCAACCAAAAAAGATTGAGAAACACTAGATAGATTAAGTTTCAAATCCCATAGCTCGGCTATTTACCGTAGAGGAAATCTGAATGATTAAATTAAAAACATGTTCTTACTATAACCTCCGAAATTAATGAATATTGAACGCCACCTGTCGATGCAACCCGAAGCACAGAGCGCTCGATTCGAATGCATACCCTAGAGATTGCAGGCGACGCTGCGTCTTTCTAATCAGTCTGGTTGACTTAATTATTCCAGCTTGAAAAATAATTAAAGACCCCAGAAATCTGTTACTTTTTATTTAATGTGATATTTTGGCCTATTCTTAAAAACTGATAATTTTAAACTACTGATAATAGAGTTAATATTTCGAAATATATTAATATATAAGAGAATAGATTAATTTGTAACAACGCTCAGAGAATGCTGCCGACAGGGAGCGCTGATGCCGTCGGTATATTTGCGGCAAATTTGAAATAAAATTGTAATTGTAATTTGAAATGAAAGACTCCAAATGATTTTAAATTAAGAAACATTAAATATATTGATAATTATTCCTCCCCCCCCCCCCTCACCACTCAAAAATTAAATATTCAATTTGCTTTTCTTTGCGGACAGAAAAATAAATTAATCACATCTTATTCGATTTATATTTTATATTATTATTTGTTTATTTTTTAATAATTTGCCACTTTTTTATAATTTTTTAAAAATCTAAATTTTGTTATTCTTATTTTTGGATTTTTACAAAATTGAACGACTTAAGGCACGCATGCCCGAGTTTTTCATGGCAATACTGGAGCAGCCTCTCATACAAACAACACCTGATCTCTTTTAAATATTTGGAGCCTTTTATCCATTAAATTTAAAAAAATGATATAATATAATTCTCCTCCTCACACGATCCCACTTATTTAAATAAATCTATTTCCACACAAAAAATATCACAATGCTGTAGATTATAGAAAAAAAATACTTCCAGATTCATACCTAGAGCCTCATTTCTGTAGCTGTGTCAGGACGAAAATGAGGCGAAACTTTTAAGAGACTATGTATTTTCGGGAGTTTACAGGTATACATTTGGAGTGTGGTGTTTTAAGAGGAATAAAATTTTTGGACCGAGACGCTGCCCGCCAGGGCACCAGGCCGGAGGGCCGAGCCTCGAGGGCGTGCCGAAGGCACGCACGAAAAGCTCTTAATAATAATAATAATCCCTAAGCCCTCATATTCAGTAGGTGACAATCCCTATTGCTCTTTAGTTACCTTTAATAGTTTGGATAAAAATTTTTACAGAAAATTTGATTTTTGTCATTATCAGACCCCAAAATAGACATTGTTCTATGAATGTTACTTACTTAGTTACTTACTTTTCATTAATTGAATGGGAGGGGGTCAAAAATAGAACTATCAATTTAAGTCCTAGACCCTTTGATCGATTTGTACGATATGAATGTGTTTTGTACTTGCACCCTATACGACCTTATGAAAATAACTCACTATGTGACCCAAAAGAGGGGCAAGGGGCAAAAAATTATTAAAATGATAAAATTTCTAACAAAAATACTAGAAAGCTATTTACCCTAGAAGAGTTCAATATTGAAAAGAAGATATAATTAATTGCTAATGGGCCCAAAATTAAGTGTGTGTGTGTTGGGGTGAGGTTCTTTCGTTCAATTTAATTAATAATAAAAGTAAGTAAAAATTTCAAGGCAGGTTTCACAAAAAATAAAACAAATATATATATATATATATATTTTTGAGTTTTTATTTTGATATATATATTTCGGGTTTTGAGCCCATCATCAGGAGTTAACATAGAAAACTGAATAGAAAATTAGAAACAAGTGTACAGGTAAAAGTTTTACGGCCACTCTTTACTTCATTTCTCTTCTCATCCGAAATGTTAACTCCTGATATATCTAGATAAAAACTCAAAAACATATATTTGTTTTATTTTTTGTGAAACCTACCTTGAAATTTGTACTTACTTTTATTATTAAAATGTTTCATCTTGAACCAACACCTAATTCTTTAAAAATTATTATAAATTAAGAGTTGTTTTTAAATTGTATTGATGTTTGGTTGACCTAGCCACCGAGGACTTGTCCATCTAAGCTGTTCGAGAAATAAAGATTTATTAATTTATTATTTTATTAAATATTAGAGAGGGGGCATAAGGTTATGTCATGTGAATGGCTACATCAGTTTATCTATATAATAAAAATGAATTTCTGTTTCTTTGTAAGCGCAGATCTCTCAAATGCCTGGACCGATTTGGCTAATTCAGGTTAATACATAAAAAAAATTGGAAAAGTTGCCCGGGAAATTGGAAAATTCAGAAAAAACTAAAAAAAATTCAGGTTAGCCAACATAGCTTGCCAAGCAATAAAAGAACTAAACTAGCAAACTAAACATGTGTTGGCGGCCCTGTTTGTCAGATTTTTGAGTGCCATTCATTCTTAATATTTCTAACCACATTATCGTTGAAGAAGAATTTAATAATGCAACAAAGATTAAAAAAAAACTATCTATTTTTTTAAAGTACATATAAAAACAAAAATTAAAAAAATAAACTGCAACGGATCGTTGCTAAACTTTATCCAAATTCATTTGAAATATTAATATGTTTATTTCTTTATTATCAATCAGATATCACTTGCAATTTGCAGTTCATGTTGACTTTAATTCAAAAATAATGATCGATTCTCATTTAACAGCCGAGGAATAACCATTCTACATTCGATTTTTGACCCTTCGATTATTATTGGTAACCATTGCTGAAGACATGGAGGAATCGACTTAAAATCAAAAATAAGGATCGATTCTTACGTAATACTAGAGGAATAGCCTTATTGCATTACATTTTTGATGTTTTGAATATTAATGGCAAGCTCTACTGAAAACGTGGAAGAATCGACTTAAAATCAAAAAGACTAAATTGTTTTATGATAAACAACTCAAGCTTGAGAATAAGATAATTTTTTATAAATAGATTGAATATACTTTTGTGTCTAGCAAAATGAATAATAATAGTAATTTTCAAGTCTTCTTCTCTATAATAATACCTACATATAATATAACTTTTTTTTTATTTTCCCCTTAATGATAACAAGCTAGTGGATTTTTAATACATTTTAAATATTTGTTTCATCTTATTTGTTATGAGTGTATATTGCAGTGAAATAGAATCTCAAATTATATCTATTTAAGACTTTATAATAAAACAATTTTATTTATTCTCTGTAACTAATAAAACATCAATAAAAGCAGCCAAGTGGGGGTCCAGGGGGCGAAGCCCACTGGCTAGTAAAAGGCCAGCCGAAGGGCCTTGAAGCTAGTTATTAAATATAAATTGATACTTCCAGTAAGAATTAAACATAAAAAATTAAAAATGATCCTAATGAATTTAATGGACTAAAATAAGTTCGTAAACAGAAGCGAGGGAGGGCTATTGCTTAGTGTGATGATATGGGACAAGAGGGAAGAGGGGGTCTAAGGAAACATGACATGGTATGGTCAAGTATTGTAATTGTGCATGTAGAAAGTGTTTTTTTTTTTTTTTTTTGAAATATCTAAAAAACGACTGAAACTATTTTGATGAAAAATATTGTGCGAATCCATGGAGTTTTGGCCTACAAAAAAGCCCTAATAAGTGAACATCGAAAAACTATATTTTTCGAGATAATAACTCTTTTTCAAAATGTCTTTTAGTACGTTACCAAATATTTGTGGACGCACTATCTCAAAAACTAATGTGAATATCAAAACGAACTTTCACATGTAGTTTTGGTGCATTGAGATTAAGAGCTGATTTGATTTTGTTTGAAATCGAACCAAAAATTAAGGGAAGAGGAGGGGTAAAATTTAAAATTATAAGATTTTCAAACTAAAAAAACTGAGAAAAATTAAATATACCATAAAATGAATCTATAATAAAAAATAAAGTTATTATTTTTTTTCGATGGCCAAAATTGGGGGGGGTATTTTTTTTCGATGGCCAAAATTGGGGGGGGGGGGAAGGTTCAAAAAATAAGAACTATCAATATAAGTCTCAGATTCTATAATGGAAGACGAAATTTTGCACATGAACCCTATACGACCTTATCCAAATCACAGACTATGTGAAATTGAGCGGAAGGGCGGGGGTCAAAAATATTTTCGAAAAAAAAAAATCGAAGAAAGGTGTCATTTTTATTAATATAGTCTCATAATTAAAAGGAGATATTATTAATTTTTAATTGGCCCAAAATTAAGCCCCGGGGGGGCCGCCTTCTTTTGTAAATAATGATAAATTATTTTAATTCAATATTAAATATAAGAGAGTGGTCAGGTGTGTCGTAAAATCATGTGGATTGCCACATCAGTTTATTTATATTTTACCATATTATAACTGGTCTAGCTTTTGTGATGTTATATTTGTTTGGGGGTTCCAGAAAATGTGATTCTGCGTGACGAAGGGGTGGGGGGAATCGAAATTATGCGTGTCGTATTTTATGAATGAGCCCAAAGTGAAAAATAAAACTCGTTTTTTCTGATAAATTATTGATTAAACATAATTTTATTTTCTATTGATTATTATTTTCGTTTGCATCAATTTTTAGATAACGAAGAAGAAGGATCTAAAATTTCAAGATTATTTCCTCTCAATTATTCACCGTAAATTTTACCTAAATTAAATATAGGTACATTATTATTATAGAATTATGGGGGAGAATATGGAATTGGAATAATTATCGGAAAAGAGGTTTTTTTCTTTAATTAGTTTTTTCCTCTTATTAAAAACAAGGACTAAAAGATGATCAAGGACAGTCGATGGTGGAGAAGTAATCTCCAGAATCGAAGCTCAAAAACAATGTATGCATAAATTCATGTAAAATAATTGGTTTAATAATTTATTTATTATTATTTTAGCTTAACTAATAATCAAACAAATTATAAATTCAAAGGATAACCGAGTTTATTAATATTTAGTAATTTATAGGTATAAATAAGGGATATTTGAAATTCAGTAAAACTGATTTTTATAGCTTCTAGTAAATTGTTAATTTTAATTTTCTACTATTCGAGGTGAAAACGATGTTTTCTATTCAAATCATGCGCATGAACTAAATAGAATATTAAATAATCTATGTATAGGAGGTTAGTAGATTAGAATAAGATAAAGAATAACATATATAATAGATACCACGAGGAAGGAACAGCTTTTTCGTGTGTAAAGCACATGGTCAATTTCTCTCCGTCCTTCCACCAGCTGGTTAAACTAAAAACTAATGGGGAAATCTTGAATGTTTCTCAAACAAATATATTTTTAGAAGATGTCAATCCAGAATCCCAGGACCGCGCTGACCTTTACAGCCAGAACCAGATTCCCTTTTGGGATGGGGTTGTGCGATATGGGACGATTAAGAATCTTCCCATCGGACGAACCGGTTCTTAAGGTTACTTTTATTTCTCAAGATATTTCTCTACATACTTAACGTACTCAAAACTGTTTTATCAATTTTGGAATTTTTTGCGTTTCTGATTTCACTTTCACCCGCACAATTCTCAACTTTTCATCGATTTTGTTAAGGAAGCACGGTGTAGGTTCTTGATGGTGAAAGATATTTAAATATTCAGCACAAAAACTTTCAATTTGATATTTAAATAAAGTAAAGAAAATTAACTAAGCTGACGTGTTCTGATGTGGCCTACCACTTGACTTTACCATATACCCTGGCCTCTCGCTTATATTTAATATCTAATAAAATTATTTATAATCATGTAGGGGTTTAGTTTTTGCATTTTTAGACTTCTGGGGTCCCAGTGATTATGTATACAAACTTTGGTTGAGTTTGGTACAAGAGCCTATATTTTCATTTTTTCAACCTACACCCCCCCCCCATTTTGGGCGGTTTGTTTTTGCATTTTTAGACTTCTTGGGTCCCACTGAAATTTGGTTGGGTTTGCTCAAATGGCCTAGGGTTTTAATTTTTAACCCCTCCTCCACCCCCCCTTAATTCTGGGTCGATATTCACCAAAATCTAATCAGCTCTTAATCTCTATAGACCAAAACTACCTGTGAAATTTGGTTTCGATATTCACACTAGTTTTTGAGCTAACTCGTCCACAAAAATTTAGTAACGCACAGACTAACAGACATTTTGACAAAACAATTATCATCTCGAAAAATATAATTTTTTCGATGTTCACTTATTAGAGCTTTTTTGTAGAGCGAAATGTCATGGTTTTGCTCAATTTTTTTTAATCAAAATAGTTTCAACCATTTTTGAGATATTTCGAAAAAAAGAAGGAAAAAAAACACTTTTTTCATGCATGATTACAATACTTGACCATACCCTGTATGATAAAGTAAAAAATAGGGTCCAGGGATTCTGGTTACCAAATGGAAAGGGTGGTTAGAATGCATTGACATTTAGTCCTCTAATGAATTGCTTCCTTAGAATAAAGTGTTCTTAAAATTGCAAATACAGACTTTACCTTTATGCTTACAGACAACATGAGAATATGTATTCGGCGTCTTTTGCTTTTGTCGGAGGAAATGATCGTGAATTTTATTAATGGGATTGCATTAAATCTATTAAATTTATTAATGAAGAGAGAATTGGGGCTCGTGAAAAAAAAAAAAACTTTTAAAACGTTGATTCTTGCTAACAAACATCTTGAGTTTTATTCTTTTGTGAAACTTACCTATAATTTAATTTTTTTTAAGTTTTTTTTTAAATTTTTTTAATGTATTTTTCTTTATTTTCATCGATTGGTTAATTCGTTTTACAATTAAAATTTACTGCCAATGCTCCATAATAGTATAGATTCTGAACTAATAAGGGTGATTTTTAGAGACGCCGCGTGAGTAAGAGGCCTGTGCCTGTGTGTGCAAAAGAAATTTAGCGCCCTTTTTCATGATACAAAATTAGTCAATTAATCAAAATAATTAATTTCAATTCAAAAAATGTTTATTTATAGTTGCTAAATCTTATCTTTGTCTTTATTTATTAATTTTCATTATATCGGATGTTTCATGACACCTTAGCATTAGCACATCAAAAGTATAGAAATTATCGTGGTGACATGGCGCCCCTTCAATGAACCGCCCGTGTGCGGGGCACAGCCTGCACATCCGCACGCAGCGGCCTTGGTTATTTTTTATATCCACTTCTGTTTTACCATGATCTAAAATCTTAAGCAGTATAATTATTGTGTTAAAAGATATACTCTATTAGTTTTTTACATTAAAGTCGAGTGAGATTCAAACAATTCAATGAAGGGGTTTTTTGGCTTTTCGGCCATTTTGGCCATAAGCCAATTTACGATACTAGGTATATATATATATATATTTTTAAATTTGTCTCTACCCAGGGATCAGATTTTAGCAGGATGCCTCGAGTCGGATTCGAACCCGGGTCCACTTGGTTATCAGGCTGGTACACTAACCCCTAACCTATCCCGACCCCGAATTAAGGTTTGAATAGCTTTGATAAATCACCAGCCATCCATGAACTAGCGATGAAGCATGTAAATAAAATTTCCGATCAGATGACGTTCGAGATGAGTCAATTTTGTATTAATTATTATCTGAAAAAAAAAATCGTTTTCAAGATAATATATCGTGAATTTATAGATACGATTTTTTAATAGACAATAGTAGAGAAAAAATCACTTAGTGAAAATTACAATAAAATAATTTTCCTAAATAGATTTAAATATAATATTATATAATTTTATTTTTCGAAAATAAATTATTTAATAAGCTATTTTAATAATTATTTTATTTTAAGGCCTCAGTACACTTGTATATTTTGGCGGATAAATGAGTTTTTGTTCAATTATTTGTGTCTATATATTTGTATATTTAGTGTAAATATGCGTTGGAGCCAGATTGTAGCCGGTTAAATTCGTAAACAGTGTGCTTAGGACTTGAACTCATGTCCATGCATTTAAAAGCCCGACTAGATACACCTAGACCAGCTAAGATCCTCCAAAAAATAATTATTTGTTCACTAAACTAATTTGATGCGAATGTTATAATTTTAAGGATAAATGAAAGAAAGAAAAGTATATTTACAACATAATTATTTTATTAATAAATAAATAAAAGTCTGATTGAAATATTTTTATCAATTCCAATGAAATAAGAAAAGAAACCTTCAAAATTATCTTGTTATTTTAACAATTTTGAAACCCCATAGGGAAAGGCAGAAATAAATAAATAAATAAAAAAATAAATAACAATTTAAAAAAAAAGAATTCAAACCGTGAAAAATGATTATCAATTAAGATAATTACAACAAGTAAAAATATTTTTTTTATTCTTTTTCCATAGTACTTATTTTTGTTAATAAAAGTTATAAAATTATTAAGTAGTTCATTTCCCTATTTTTCTTTTGAAATCTATAATTCTTTCATAATGAACTCTCTTCGATATTTCTATTAAAGATTAGATTAATGGAAAGTGAGGTATAATAAGGAAAGCTCAGGGCAACCCATACAGAAACATAAATTTAATATTATACTTAATAGTTAATCAAACTTTGCCCGGAGTGTTGGGCTCAATTGATGTTAAAATCGAAATGCTTACATATATCTCAACTAGTCCAAAAGTTATGTTCATATATTCAATTCTATACAATGCAATTAGTTTCAAGTCAATTTGATGGCAATAAATCTAATGAACAATGAATGATCTTTGATTTCATTTCAAGTTGCGTCATAATAATATTCTAATTAAATCCTATTAGAGAAATTATTATTGGTAATAATCAAGTAGTTTGAAATTATATCGACTCGGTATTTGTTTACTTTCATTAATAGTAATATATGCAAGTTGAAGTATATTGCGATCGCTTTTCTAAAATGTTATTGTTTGAGCTCTATGATTCCAAGCAGTCAGCATTAGTACTTTCACGATATCATATCGATCTGTCAGGGTCTCACCTTCGAGTAACTTTAATTTAATTGGTCTTTTTGTTATAAAAGTAATTATTCACAGGTAAAGGGATGCTAAGTTTGGGGTTTTAAAAACGATCAAGATAAAAAAAGAAACGTTTACTTATCAAAGAAGAAATCAAGATAAAAAGCGAACAAAATTCTGATTCAATTGAAACAAATATTAATCAATCAGAAAAATTGAAATTAGAAGTTCAAGATAAAGAAACTGATTCTCAAGTAAATGAAGTTAAAATAGAATCTGGTGAAGGAGAAACTAAGAAGTTGGAAATTAAATCTAATACTATAGTACAAAAAAGAAGCAAAAGAAGAAAAAGAAAAAAAATAGCTGGCATTCCTAGTGAAGAAAACAACAAAATGAAACAAAAATCAAACAAAAAACTAAAATTAAATTCAAAAAAGAAATTGTTTGACAAATTAGATCCAATCAGATAGGATTCATATAAAATATTAAGAAGAATTTCAAATAGAATATATGAAGTGGACAATGGATGCCGAAGATCTGATTCAAATTTCTACCATATCAGTAAGCTCTTGCCATACGATATGGAGCCGGATTGAACAGTGGACAATTCTTCGAATTCCCCTCTGGTGGGGGAGATGTAAAATACTTTCGTATTTCCCGCTTTCTACACAATTTAGATTTATTCCAATGTTGGCAACAACTTGTATATTTTCAAATAATTATAACCTTCCCTTAACAATTCATTCATTTCCATTTCTCAATGTCAAAATGCACAATTGTATAATTGCTATATTAATATTATAAACTATATATAATTATTGACTATAAAAATCGATTTGTTTTAGGTAAGATATTTTAATTAATTATAAATCTCATTTGTAAACATATTTTAATTTAATAAATTAAATCTTTTAGAAACACATCCATCTATAGTCATTTCAAAAACCTTTCAGTGGGTATAATGAGTATCTGATTGTTGGAGGGGTATTTTATTTGGTTGGTGGGTGTAATCTCAGGGTAAACTCTCTTGATGCTTAAAATCTGAAATTATATTGACTGAATTTACTATTAATTTGTTTACTGTTTTTTTACTGTGAAATTAAATAAAAAAAATGGATTAAGGAACGTGCTTATAAAAAAAATTAAAAAAAAGGAAACAAAGGAAATTGAATGGACAAGCAGGGTTTAGAAGATTTCAATAATAATAGAGATAATATTCAGAATTATTAACATTTATAATATAAATTTATTTGATCGCTGCTTGATATCAACAGATAGAGAAATTTGTTAATGAGAATGTTACAATATGGTGGTTACGCTCTTGGTGGTGACGGCTGTAGGATCCTGTCTTGCAATCTGCTGGATTTCAAGAATTCCTCTCCTGGTGACCAGTCCCTTTGATAGCAATCTCTCGGTGTCTCGTTGAAATGTTTTAGGCGTCCTCGATAAAGGTTTGTATCGACGTGTGTTATCCAGGACAGCGCCTATTGAGATGTGTTCTGAACGTGTATATAGAGAGGTGTGTCTCATCAACGATTGTCTCTTCAATGAGCGCCTCGTGAGATGTGTCTGTAGTGAGTTTGATCATCAAGAGCCGACTAGAGAGATCTGTTATATGTGTATATGGTGAGGTCTCATCCAAGACCGTCTAGTTAGTTCTCCTCTATGTATATCGAGAGGTCTCCTCAAGGACCGACCGAGTTGTGTTATCTCTTCGAATGTCTGCCTCGTCCCCCACCATTAATCCTTCTCCTCTAATTTCTCCTGTTTCCTTCAAGCAACGGTTTTTTTAAACTATTTTTATATCATTATTTGTTTTTATTTAAAAGAAAATATATTTAAATAATTCTTTTGAGGTTCATCCCCCGTCCGTACTGCACCCCCCTCTCTGCCCGAATTCGAATTTCAATCTTTTACTTATTATTAAATCTGCGAAACTCTAATTTTAACCTATCTATTAACAACAAGAAATTATATTAATTTTTTTTTTTTACAATTTATTTTAAATGAATCTATTTAGCTATAATTAAACAAATACTACTTTTATCCTTTCTATCTCCAATCCGCCTCTCTTTGCAATTTCCTAGTGCAATGTACCATTGGATACATTGTAACCTTTTGGGTTAGAAAGACATATTATATAATATGTATTTTAATTAGTAAGAAAAGAAATGACGCGGTGTTTTAAAAATTTGATCAAGATCCTCTGGTGAAGCCGCAATAAATTGGCGAAACGTTGCAATTGATCGCATGTTTTAACACTGTGTTTAATTGTTCCTTTTTACCTCTGATTTGTCACATCTAATTCTGAAAATGGAACTGAATAACAATAATGTTAGAATCATTAATAAACGTTTTCTAATTATTTTTATAAATTACTTTATTTATTTATTAGAATAAAAAATAATAAAGAATTTATTTGAAAATATATTTTATATAAACAGGTCTCAATTTTGTGATAAATAACATTTTTTGATAGATTTTATAATTAAACTAATTAATAACTAGTAGTTGAAAAAATGAATCATGAAATTGAATCAAAACAAACAACAGGTTGTTCAAATAAATAATAGCTAAATCCCAGGCGAAGCTCGGTTCTTAAATGAGTACAGATTTTTTTCTGACTGAAAGCCAAGGTAATTGGACAATGTTTTAAAAACAGCTCCTGACTTTTTGTGTTTTTCAAATAGATCTTACATGTTCTTTAATGCTATAAATTGTATCCCGATTGATTTTAATAAACAGGAGTTAATACTTCTTATGTTTTAAAATTTTTAGAAACTTGAAAGATATGTTATTCATCGACTCATCTGAATCGAATAACATTTCCTTTTCCTGATAATTTTTTTTTGTAAATTATAATGAATATGTGAGTCTTCATTCGGAAAGTAAAAATGTCTTTTTTTGTTAAAGGAGAATGGTGTAGGTTGTTGGTGAAACGTATTTTATTAAAGTAGGTACCTAAGAAAAATTAAAAAAAACTTTTAAAAAATGTGAAAATATAAAATTTTAGGTAGGTTTCACAGAAATAAAAGACAAGATTCTTGTTAGCATGACTCTATATTTATATATTTCGGGGTTCGTACCGAGCCCATCTTCAGTTCTCAAAGAGTTTTCTCTTGCCTTTTATTATTGTGAAACTTACCTAGAATTTTATATTTTTACATTTTCTTTACTTTAAGTTAAAATGTTAATTAAAAAAAACAAAAACAAAAGAAAAAGATAAGTATTGTTAAGAGAAAGTCATTTGAAGGACACACACACTATATATATTTTCACTACATCTTTATTAAAATGCCTGAGTCTAGTCGTTTTTGTAGCAATAAGTGATTTCAAACTCTTGAGAGATTTCTAAAATCGAGAGTGTGTTCATTTAGAAAAAGAGAGCGCAAGCAACAGGTGGTCGTTTTTTTCCAAATAAGAACAGCCACACACGAGAAGAATTCCAAGCCATTTAATTCCCCTCTCGAAAACGAACAGCCGTATTCACTTGCTCTATTGATTACTCTGTTAATATCGCTAACACTCTCATCCGACTCGACTGGTTGAATGAACCAGTTCTTCTTTTAGGTGAAAAATCTCAGAGGTGGTTTATTTGGGTGCTTAACTTTTAAGATAATAAAATTGTTTATTCGTTAGGAATCAGCTGAAAATATATGGTATTATTAGAATAGTTTTTATTAAATAAAGAATACTTTGGCTTATATTTAAATAAACATTATCAGATTTATTCAATAAGTAAAATAGTTATAATCTTGTTTAATTATTATTTTCATTTTTAACATTTTTTAATTTCATAATAACAAAAATTTCAATAATAATGTATGTATATTGCTGATAAATTGAAATCAATAACTTAGTAACCTAAAGTAAAACTAAATTGAAAGTTTCTTTTTGCCGAGAGTAGCAGAATTTTTATAAATTGAAGAAGGCAATAAAAGAGTGTGTCTTCTGCTGGAAAAATAAATTGGAAATAAACTGGAAATTAAAAATTTATTTTTCCAGCAGAAGACACATTCTTTTATTGTCTTCTTCAATTAAAGTAAAACGAATAAATAAATAAATTTCTTACCTTGCTTAATTATTTTGTAATATAATACCTATATAATATATTAATAACAAGTAAAATGATATCAAGGTATTTGATTATGAGACGTTTGGCTTATAATCACAATAGGTATTCAAATTATTTTTTATAATAACAAGGGAAAGAACTTCTGATAGAGCTTGGCAATATATTTGATTGGAAACTTGACAGAAATATTTGCTTTCTTATCTTTTTAGATATATTATTTTTAAATCTGAGATTTTTAAATGTATTCTATATCTATAGGTATACTATAATGGACAAAGATACATATTAATAAAATTTCTAATAAAAAAAAAAAAATCCATTTTAGCTGCTTGTGATGAATTTTTTCTGAAAAAATAAAATATAAATGTTAAAATATAAATTATGAATCAATAATTTTTTTTTTAAATTTCATTACCTAAATAACAAATAAAACTATAATTTCTAAATGCAGTACTGAAAGTCTATTCGTGAAAACATTATAAAATTGAGATTTTAACCTTTTAAAGTTCAGTAATCCAAAAAGTGTTATTATTATTATTATTTTTTTCTAAAATAAATTTTTAGTGTCTTAATGATTTTCATCTACATCGTTGATAATCATGGAATCTTAAATGTAGACACTTCGATTAAAAAGTAAGAAGATAACGAGAGGGCGATTTTTAAATTTATTCCAGTTCTTTTTTTTCCAAAATTTTACCAAAACTCTTCTTACGAGTTTGATCAAAGTTTTAACAATCACACGGCAACAAGTTTTACAAAAATATTTTCTGTTAAAAGACGTCAAAATGATTTTTCAATTCCACCAACAAAAAAAACCAATTCTCACATTACAGATTTCAAATGAATAGAATACCTATAATAAATTTCATTAGAAAATAATAATAGTGCATTCCAAATTTGTCTTTTGTGTTATGGACCAAATAATTTTTTTTCTTTTTTTAGTAAATAATCCATTTGGAAGAAATTAAATGCAATCAACACTCGGGAACTGAATACATATCTTTGACCCATATTTAAGCACACATCAAGTATATGACTCAGATTTTAATTATCTGATTTGAAGACTATATTAAATTAATAATAAATAAAAAAAACAGTGTTAAAGGTGAGATTTCCCGAATCTTCTTCCAGCGACTGGCCCTTGAAAATTTTTTTCTTCCATACTCGGTGATCTTTTTTCTTTTTTTTTTTTTTTTTCTTAAGCCGCTCATCGACTTTTCTTCTTAACAGCCGAGGGATCAATTGAGCAGCAGCTCCCCCCTCCCCCCTCTCCTGCCCCCTTGCCGTCCATTGGCCGAGACGCCCCCCCCCCCCCCGGGGCGGGGCCTGACGTCATCGCCACTCTCGAAGGGAAGCCGCTGCGCAAACGACCCTCGGCTTCCCAAAAATCGACCCCGCTTCTCCCTCCCTCCCCACTGGGGAAAAATCTCTCCTGGTCCCGATCGTTTTTTTTCCTCCGCGCCCTCAGCAGAAAAAGAAAGAAAAACCCACCGTATTGGCCTCCCGCTTTTTATGTGACAGTCTAGATTCGGCCGTTTAGCTGAACTGCCTATGCTGGATTTCTACTCTCGCTGTGTTTTTGTGAATTTTTCGAAAAAATTGTGCCTAATTTTGATGGTAAGATGTGATCGGCCACTTTCCAGAAGGATTCTTTGTTTTTTTTCTTGTCTGCACCCTCGGGGCTCGCCTTCTTCTTTTTGAAACGGAAGGCTTCTTGGGAGTAAGAGGAGGAGACGCGAGTGCGCAGAAGAGTTCAGAGGTAAGCGTCTCCTTGTCTTAGTCATCGTCATCCCTTACCCTTACCCTTACCCCCACCCTCACCCCTCAATTCCACCCTCTCTCCAAAGAGCCACCCCCTTGCAAGATTGCCTTCTTCTTATAGAAACCTTCCAAAGGATTAAAATTCTACAATCCACCCCTTTATTCTTTCCACAAGAACGAAATGTTACTGGGTGTTCAATTTTTCAAATGTATATATTCAGACACATTAAAGAATCAAGAGAGATTCTTATTTAAGTCATTTAAATTATTTCTTTAAAGAAAACAAGTTAATCGCCGCGGCTCTTGCCGGTATATTTAAACAATGTTAGATATGTATATGAATAAACACTTTTTTTCATTATAGAATTAATTTAATAACATTTAAGAAGGCACACACCTTGAAGGTGAAGCAACTACAACTAAATTATAAGGAAATCTTTCATTTATCAAAATATTATAGTATTAATAATACCGTAAAAGGTGTGTAGTTTCACAGCGAATGAAATAAAACTCAAAGAGTTTTATACAAACTCAATATATTTCGGATTATTAGTCCATCATCCAGAGTTTACAGGTTAAAAACTGCACACTATACACCCTTTAATTAATATCATGTTTCATCTAAAACCTACATCACTTTCTCTAAGTAAGTAGTGTTCATAACTCTTAAGATGGATTTGATGATGCGAAATTAAAAAAAATTAAAAATAATTTTTGCCGTGATTGCAAGTTAAACATAAAAAATCATCCAATCAATCAATCAAAGAAATGAACTCGAAACCGGGTGAAATTTTTAATTTCGTTTCAAAAAATCCATCTCTCAGTCCTTTATGACTGTGGTAATGGGAGGTAAAAATTGAAATGATTTAAAAATGATCAGTCTTTATAAATGAATCTGAAAGACTCAATAAAATATTTACAATATAAACTTTTAAAAAGTAATTTGTTTACTATATATTATTTGATCCAGTAGATGTTGAGTGCGGCGCATCGGATGTTTTTCGTTAGATTTACGCCAAGTCAAGATGGCGTCTCTTGTCTTGGATCGATCCCGAAGGAGTCGCCGCCGCCGTACACCTCCCCTCCACCCCTCCACCCCCACCCTTATATTATATCTTTAATGAGTGTGGAGGATAATCAAACAATGGCCCTATTTAGGTTCTTGCATGGGGTGTCTTAAAATACAATACAAAAGACCCTTTGGAGCTTCGAGCTTATCCTGATGACTCGCGCCTCAATATTTACCCAGAAAGAGAAATTATACGTCGAGAAATATTGTTCAATTATAATACTATATCCCCGTTTATTAGATAACCTTTGACATAAAGATTAAATTGTAAAATAGGACACATTAATCATAGATAATGATACGAAAAGCGAACATGGCAAACTTACTAAACTGATTCTCGCAGTCAGCAGCAAAACAGAAACACAAGGCCCCACGTTTTACCTACCCAAATTTACTCTTCTGAATATGGTTTTCACTCGGCAAGTTATGCACGATTAACTATTTTTGGTCCAAGATAATTAATCATTTCCCAACCTCCATCAATCTCTCGGAAGTTGAAAACGATTACTTAAATATACTTTAAAAATCATTTCTTATACAAAGATAATACCGTTTTTTTTTTTAATTTACAGCAAATTTCAACAAATTTATAAATAATTACAAAATGAAATTCATTATAAAAACTAATAATTTATTATTTTTCTGTTCTAGTAATATTTAGAACAAATACAATCTTAAGAAGTAATTCTAATCGAGTTTCATCCAGCAAAGGTGAGAAAGAATTGGCAAACAATTCTATGAAGATAAATCGGAAGATTGGAATACAAATATATAATGAAGAATTACTCAATCATTGGCATTAATTTATTTTCAACTTATGGATAATTTACATATTTTATCTTATAACTAGTTAAGGTAGTTCTTTCACAAATGCAAAAATACAAGAAGTCTTCGAAACTTGGAATAAAAGTCATTAAAAGCATATAATAAACACACTGTTAAAATTTGAAGACAATTTACCACACCAAGCATGAAATAATTGCAATTAAAAATGAAATTGTTTACATATGGTAGATTGGAAAAGGGTGAGAAAATGATCATTATTTTATTTTTGTTCATTGAAGGACTTTCACCATCTTGATGATAAACTAATATTTGTTAGAATAATATATTCGGAGTAACTTAAAAAAAAAAAAAAAAAATTGAAATTATTTACCACGTAGTTTTGATAAAAAACAACAACATATTTGATCGATTATTTTTAGTGGAGGGGATATAAGATCAATGGCTTGGAAACGATCCATTCATAAAAAGGATATAGTAGTATAAAAAGTAGAGTCACGTTAAAAAAAACATATCCTAAAATTTTAGCACCGTTCATTAGAGTGGTTACGAGGCTAAAACTTTGTGTGAATTGTCGCGAAAGAACTATCTTAAATGTGCAAAAATATTTTTTACTATTGTAGTCGGTACATGATAAACTAAATAGGCACTTTGAAGTTATCCTGGAAGCCCATTATGTCTTTATTAAGATTTTGAAAATCTATATAGGCACTATATAGTTACTATATAGTTTGAAACATTGTGCTACTAGGGATGGCTCGAAATAAATAATAATAAATAAATGGAGTCTATAACTTACTAAAGCAAGCAGTATTTTATCTAGCTGTAACTCCAAAATTATAATAGTTAAAAATCTGTAAAAATTCTTAAAGATAGCTACTATTATTAGGATAAAGTCTACAGAATTTCAAATTTTTTGAACCTCTGCTTTGGCCGGAATAAAGAAATTGATATTTCAATGACATAAACCCCATGTTATTTAGATGGGAAACTTGCATCGCTGTGCGGCACAGGTTAAATTTAAGAATGAGATTTGAAACTTGGGGGATATTTTTTTTTATTTATTTCGAACCATATGAGTCTCTGTCAGCGTAAAAATTCGAATATACCCAAAATAAGGACCACCCTAATTATAATTTGTTTAATTTAATATTTATTATACCTATTTGAAATAAGAAAAATGCACTGTAAATAAATTTAAATTAAATATAGGTACCTACTCGTATCTTTCAAATATCTAGGGAACGTGGATGTGGGATGAATATACAAAAAAAAAAGAATAAATTTGATATAACAATTTTTAATTTATTTATACTAGAAATTAATTTAACAATTAGAAATTAATTGAGATTAGATTTAAAAATATTGCGTATAGAATCCCACTTAACGATGCTTATCTCTTTAAATTTAAGTTTCCCCGGGGCTTATAACTTTTGGACAAGTGTTTGATATTTTGAAAAAGTTTTTAAATTTTGAAAAAGTGGTTTGTAAATTTGGAAAATGGGAGGTGAATCGGACAGCCCACATTAAACATATGGTTTTCCTTTATTATTTCGTGTTATATTTTAAATATAAATTGATTCCTGCTTTGTTAGTGTGATCTATGACATTCAATTTAATTTTTTAAATGTTGAACACTAGGGTGGAACAAAAATACAAATTTTTATTTTTTTATTTGTAATTGCTTCGAAAAGTTGCCTCTAGTAGTAGAAAAGATGAAAACAAAATATAAAAGTCATTGGAGCAAGTCTTGAGGCGCCATAAGAAGTTTCATAAATTAACAGATATAGCTAGGTTCTTATTTTTTTTGTTTTTATGTAAAAACAATAAATTGTTATTATAATACCACAAAATAAATGTTAATTAATGTAAAAAAAGGCATAACATTTTTCGAGACACTTGAGGTGCCCCAAGAACGATACAATTTGATAAAAGTGCAATTGTTTACTATTATTTCGAATAATTTTCCAATAAGTTGCTATTTTGTAATATAAATAATTTTTATTTCGTTATCTTGACTTACAACAACATTTTGTACAAATACACACAGAAGAAAACATTAAAAACAATTTTCAAAATTTTCCAATTATTAATAATATTCTTATTAAAGCTCTTTGCGGCACCGTAAGATATTGAAATATGATAACCAAATTTTTGTCTTTTCCTTATGAACCTAAAATGCAAATTTCGTCCACTATTACAAATAGAAAAAAAAATACATTTTCTTTCCATCTTACACATTTGAAATTTCATCATTCAAATTGTTGATAAAAATACTTAAGAAATTTTGGTCGTTTATTGATTCATTATATTAACGTCAAAGCGGTAAATTTTCTTAAGTATAAATAATTTTTTCTTCTTCAAGTCCCATACTCGATTCCGAGCGTCAGGGATTACTTCATTTTGTAATTTTCCTGGGAAAAATTTTCACAGGGGTGGTTTCCCATTTCCTTCCCCTGAAGGGATCAGATTATAGCCGGTCAAATATTAGCAGCGAGTTGGGCTCAAGCGCTAGCTTGATAGAAGGCATGCTCTATTACCCCTCGGCCAACCTGACCTTCAATTAGGATAATATATAATCATAGTTATATATACCATAGTTATATACATATAGTTATAGTTATATACATAGTTATATACATAGTATATACATAGTTATTATACATAGTTATATATAATAATACCATATATAATCAAAATTCTTCTCTTCTTTTCACGATGGAGGGGCAAACCCAGACCTTTAGGGGTTGCACCTTTTTGTGTAACTCCTTCTCTCAGCATTTTCATATAAAAAATAGTAGAAATTATTCAGTGCTTCAACAATTGGTTGACATCTATTCTATGAATATATCCGCCAATTCGTTTATCCCTATGGCGTTCGTAGAGACTGGAACTCGCATCCAGAGATACCTTCAGGTCCGACGTAATTCCTGACATTTTATCTTCTTTTCACGATTCACGGCCCCCCCCCCCGGAGTACATGGTTGTAACTTTTTTGCTACAATTTCTTCTTGTATCACTATCATTATAAACATAAAAAAATCTGAGACAACATAATGTCACACAGATGAAGAATACTAGAATATTTTCAAAGTTATTTGATTGGTTATCAAACTTAGAAAAAATATTTTTAATAACGTGGATTCTTTATGATTTGGATTTTCTCATTGAAATCATAACGGGATTTAAATTTTATAAACCAAAGAACTTACTTCAGTGATTTGATACAAGAACAGATGGTCAGTTTTTATAGTAGGTACATTTATCTCCCTAAACTACTATCTTGATCTTTCTTTTCGATTCGATTAAGTCAGGTGTTAAAGACAAACGATTCAACAATAGTACTGTTACATGATGGGCAAAGATAATAACTGTACCAGATCATCAATCGTGGGAAACGGATATTTATCAATTAATTTATAGCTTTACCAGACCATAATCATATTGACAAGCATAAAGTATAATATAATAGACACTTGGTGAGCTGTTCTCACGCCGGAGGTTTCTTTAATAAGTTAAAAATATTCATATCATGTGTGTTCCCAAAACACACGTTAAAATAGGAACGGATGATCCGATCGATTTAAAGTTCATTCTAGTGAGAAAATATTTTTATTCTTAAAACGAAGAATGGACATATGTCGACATTAATTGAAAATATTTTGTTTTGCCGAGACAAGCAGAGTTATTGATTCACAAAGCTTAATTGTTAATAATCAGTAGAGATTGGGTGTTGGAAAAGGTGAAACATCTTTAATAAAAGATAAGAGTAAATAGATATTTTATTTAATATGGATTTACTATGAGTTAAGGATACTGGGTCACTTATTTCACATTAAAATTAAAAAATTAAAGATATAAAAAATTTTTCTTTCTGAATATATATATTTCGAGCTATCAACCCATCTTCAGGAAATACAGAAGGTAACTGATTAATTGTTTATGTGGCTAGCTTGCTATGACAGCCAAGTGTCAATATTCCAATCGGTGATTGACCTCATGAGAAATAATAGTAAAATATTTCTAATTAAAAAGACTGATGATGAAGAGGTGTGAGAAACGCCCCCCCCCCCCCCCCCCAATAACCGCGAAAAAAGCCCAAGACTTCGAAATTATAGTCTCAAACAAATAAATTAAATATAAACTTATATTTAATATATATGTGTATGTTACAGTGGCGTGCGGTCCATGGATGCTGTGGATGCGGCGCATTTCTAATTAAAAAGACTGATGATGAAGAGGTGTGAGAAACGCCCCCCCCCCCCCCCCCCCCTAACCGGGGAAAAAGCCCAAGACTTCGAAATTATAGTCTCAAACAAATAAATTAAATATAAACTTATATTTAATATATATGTGTATGTTACAGTGGCGTGCGGTCTATGGATGCTGTGGATGCTGCGCATCCATAAAATTTCAAACATTTTGACTATTTTCATAAATATATAAGGTGGATTTCAAAATTTCAGGAGCATGTTAAAATTTTCAAATTATTATCCGTTATTTCAAATTTTTCTATCAAAAAACATTTTTTGTTTTGAAAAGTATATTGGTTCTCGAAATGAAATAAAATTGTTGCATAATTTCAAAGGGCAATTAAAAGGGAGCGGATAGAAGGTATAAAGTCCCAAACTGGTTATCTTCCATTTCATGCACTTCAGAGTCCAGACGAGTTTTAGTCGAATAAAAATTGTTCTCTCTGAGGAACTATTAATAATACAAAAAAGGAATAAATAAACATGATTCGAGAATCTTTAGAATAATCCATTTCTAAGAAATCTCAATATATAAGATCGGAAATAACTAAGAGTTCTATAGACAAGTCATAGCTTGCTTATAGCAATAGAATTAGCAGAAATTTCCTCACTCACACAAAGCAGTATCCGTTTGGGGTGAAGGTCGAAAAATATATTTAAAAAAATCTAATGTTAAATTTGAAAAATAACGAAAATGATGCCGTATTCTATTGCATAAAAAACAAAGATTAAAATAAAATTTCAAAAAATGAAGGGTATTTTTTCGGACAGCATCCCCTGTTTGAAAAGTCACCAACCGCCACTGGTATGTTTATTTCCATCAAGCAGAGGACAACCTCTATGATTTCTCTTTATTATAGCAATAGACCTTCCAGTTGAAAAATGTAGAAAATCAGAAAAAAACAAATTGTTATAATGAATGCTTCACTTGCCAAATCGATTAACTCCACTTTCTGAATTTTATTAAATTTTAATGTCAAATCACTTGATTGACTCCTAACTGTATATATTCAAAACAAATTACTCTAATAATAAGTATTAACACCACTAAATGACAAAATGAATAATAGATAATGTAATAATAATGTACATTATTTCATCGTATTTCTCAAATTTTTGTTTTATAGAGTTAATTGATTTACCAAATAAAGCATTCATATAATAGATGGATCTTTTGAATGGTTTTAGGTATAGTCACTGATAAAAGAAAAGTAAAAATATTTGTACTTTTCTTTTATTGAAATACGAGCTTTTCGTGCGTGCCTTCGGCACGCCCTCGAAGCTCGGCCCTCCGAACTGGTGCCCTGGCGGGCAGCGTCTCGTTCCAAAAATTTTATTCCTCTTAAAAAACCACACTCCAAATGTATACCCGTAAACTACCGAAAATGCATCGTCTCTTAAAAGTTTTCGCATCTTTAATTTTGAGTGGCGAGGGGGGGGGGGGGGGGCAATTATCAATATATTTAATGTTTCTTAATTTAAAAAGAATGGAGTTTTTCATTTCCAAAATTCGAATATATATATTTCAAATTTGCCTGGTTAATGAAAATCGATTGGAGCCATCAGTTTAAAATCAGAGCTGAGAATTTTATTTCAAATTTGCCTCGTTAATTAATATATATTTAATGTTTCTTAATTTAAAATCTATTGGTGTTTTTTCATTTCATTCGAGTTCAAATTAATACAATATTATCTAGACACAAAGTCTAAATCAAAAATATATAGTTTTAGCCAAAAGAAATCAAGATATAAATATTAATGTGACATTGGCTAGTGACTAGTGGTTAGAGCTGATGACCATAGTTCAAGAGTTCGTCGGTTCGATTCTAGGCAAGAGGTTAATTTTTAGAGAAATTTCTCTAAGCGTTGTTACAAATTAATCTAGATGAATATATATAGTATGTTTCACTTTGTGCCAACACTAGCTCTAATAATTATTTATTATAGTCATTGTATTGTAATAATAATGTAGTTAAATTCAGTGATTATAATTTCAGTAAATGAGTTAAAATTTATCACAAAAATTTGAATTAATAAACCCCAAGTTTTAGCTTTCTAACTAAAACCTTTTTGTTGACAAAAAATTTCCAAATTACATCACATATTTTCAGAGGTCCTACCGAACTCGAAAAAATTTATACTTTTTTATTAATATTAAAATTTAATTATTTTTCTTGTTTAAAATAAAATGGTTTGAAATTAAAGTACGTTTTTTAAAAAAAAAATATTCAAAAATTATTACTTAATAATGATCTTGCAAATGCCAAGTTTAAAAAAAAAATTAAGATAGGTTTATAAAATTAAAATATAAATGCAAAAAATGCTTCATGAGTGATTAAAAAAATCTTAGATTAAATTTTTATTATGTCGTAGAATGAACCTTTAAGAACAATATCAATAGGAATATTATACATTAGAAATAACGTTCTTGATTAATGTAAGTAAAGTTTTAATTTTCTCGACATCCTGATCATTCTGTTTAATTTGAAAGTTTATAATGGGAAATAAGGGCAAGTTTTTTAATTTTTCAACCAGCGTTTCGTCGACTTTGCCATCTTCTTCATGGCTTCAAATAGATACATCACACATTCTTTTTAAAGTTCATTATGTGTGATGTAACTGTTGAAGCCCTGAAAGATGACAAAATCGACGGAAACGTTGGTTAAAAATAAAAAACTTGCTGGTCAAGCAACTTGTAAAAGAGTGAAATTTTCTGACTCAAAAAGGTTAAAAAAGTTACCCGAACCAAGTAAATTAAGGAAAAAGAAAAAAAGGTGAATATATTAACTAAAAATAATGTAGCGATTAAACTAAAAATTAAAATGTACATGGAACAAAAAAAAGGGGAGACGCAATGTTCAAACGAATAACTTATTTTATTGAAAATTAGGTAAAAAAACATAAACAAAATCGAGCAAATAATGAAATTATTAACAATGAACAATGTAATTAGATAAAATAGTTATTGAATAATTAATTAAATCAGTTATAACATTAATAGGAGTAATTAAATTCTTAAAGAGATGTATTCAAATTCATATAATGATGAGATTGCAATCTTTTTAAAAATAAATAAAATTTAAGTTAAATATGATAAGAATCTAAAGTAAAATTAATCCAATAAATTAATTAATATAAGAAACAATGCCTTTGCATATAAGCTTAATACTAAGTTACAATTAATGATGCTGTTTAAAATATAAAAATCTTACAAATTGCAAAAGGCTTGTTATTAGAGAAAATATTTAGTTAAGCAGTAAATGAATTAGTTATAAATACTATAGGTTGAGATGCGTTTGTTCAGAGCGATGAATCCTGAAGTGAAGTAATATTGTAAACAATCCCCCGATTGAATCGAATCCCACTGGATGTGTTCCAAGTGAGGATGAGAAACCCAAAAAAAGATCCAGATGATTTTGCTGTGTTGAGCCAACCAATCGATTGCAGCCCGGAATTTCTCAATGAGAAATGAAATATTAAACCCAGTTGGTTTAATATCAATGATAAATGAATTGATCTTCTGAGGGTGTCTAGGGTGATTCAACTAAATCACAGTTAGCGTTAGTAAGAGCAATGTGTACAGGGAGAAGGTTGAAGCAAAGAATGAGAATAAAAAAAAGTTTGTTTTGTTTTTCTAATTAATTATTAATAATGGAAAATAAATTTTAATTGGCATTATTTCAAGTCACGTGGTTAATGTAATGGAAATGGTAAAGTCGAACTGATAATTAACTAGAGTACCTCCTACTTTCATAGGAGCGCTTTTTGGCGCAACTATCCAGGGCCCAGTGTAGAATGTCGCAATAAACTTCAAATGAGGAAAAAGATTAAAAGTTTGAACAAAGAATGTGTTGAGTAATAAAGAAGTTAAATGAGTTGAAGTGATAGCATCTTATCCTTCAAACTTGATAGGTAATGGAGATTTTTTGATATTGATCAAATAGGCATTCTCCGGTGGGAGTGCGCAACTTTACTATCCTAGAATGTTTATCTCTTCCTGGAATGACTTCCACTATTCTGGCCATAGTCCATTTTCCAGGCAGACATGACTTTTCCATGAGAAGAACAAGTTGTCCCACCTTTGGTTCTTCCTTGGTATGTAACCATCGTAACCTTTGTTGTAAGTGGGTAAGATGTTCCTGATTCCACCTGTTCCAGAAGCTAGTCGCCAAAGCATATTTCCATCGTTTATTTTGTACATTATTTCATCGTATTTCTCAAATTTTGTTTTATAGAGTTAATTTATTTACCAAATAAAGCATTCATATAATAGATGGATCTTTTGAATGGTTTTAGGTATAGTCACTGATAAAAGAAAAGTAAAAATATTTGTACTTTTCTTTATTGAAATACGAGCTTTTCGTGCGTGCCTTAGGCACGCCCTCGAAGCTCGGCCCCTCCGGACTGGTGCCCTGGCGGGCAGCGTCTCGTTCCAAAAAATTTTATTCCTCTTAAAAAACCACACTCTAAATGTATACCCGTAAACTACCGAAAATACATCGTCTCTTAAAAGTTTCGCATCTTTAATTTTTGAGTGGCGAGGGGGGGAGGAACAATTATCAATATATTTAATGTTTCTTAATTTAAAAAGAATTGGAGTCTTTCATTTCAAAATTCGAATATGGTGGTTTCAAATTTGCCTGGTTAATGAAAATCGATTGGAGCCATCAGTTTAAAATCAGAGCTGAGAATTATATTTCAAATTTGCCTCGTTAATTAATATATATTTAATGTTTCTTAATTTAAAATCTATTGGAAAGTTTTTTCATTTTCATTCGAGTTCAAATGAATACAATATTATTCAGACACAAAGTCTAAATCAAAGATATATAGTTTTAGTAAAAGAAATCAAGATATAAATATTAATGTGACATTGGCTAGTGACTAGTGGTTAGAGCTGATGACCATAGTTCAAGAGTTCGTCGGTTCGATTCTAGGCAAGAGGTTAATTTTTTTAGAGAAATTTCTCTAAGCGTTGTTACAAATTAATCTAGATGAATATATATAGTATGTTTCACTTTGTGCCAACACTAGCTCTAATAATTATTTATTATAGTCATTGTATTGTAATAATAATGTAGTTAAATTCAGTGATTATAATTTCAGTAATGAGTTAAAATTTATCACAAAAATTTGAATTAATAAACCCCAAGTTTTAGCTTTCTTAACCAAAACCTTTTTGTTGACAAAAAATTTCCAAATTACATCACATATTTTCAGAGGTCCTACCGAACTCGAAAAATTATACTTTTTTATTAATATTAAAATTTAATTATTTTTCTTGTTTAAAATAAAATGGTTTGAAATTAAAGTACGTTTTAAAAAAAAAATATTCAAAAATTATTACTTAATAATGATCTTGCAAATGCCAAGTTTAAAAAAAAATTAAGATAGGTTTATAAAATTAAAATATAAATGCAAAAAATGCTTCATGAGTGATTAAAAAAATCTTAGATTAAATTTTTATTATGTCGTAGAATGAACCTTAAGAACAATATCAATAGGAATATTATACATTAGAAATAACGTTCTTGATTAATGTAAGTAAAGTTTTTAATTTTCTCGACATCCTGATCATTTCATTAATTGAAAGTTTATAATGGAAATGGGCGGCAAGTTTTTAATTTTTCAACCAATTTGTCGACTTTGCCATCTTTTTTCGTTTTGAATAGATACATCACACATTCTTTTTAAAGTTCATTATGTGTGATGTAACTATTTGAAGCCCTGAAGAAGATGACAAAATCGACGAAACGTTGGTTATAAAATAAAAAAACTTGCCCTTATTTCTCATTATAAACTTTCAAATTAATAAACATTATGGACGGAAATGATAATAATAATTCTGTTTAATCATTATCTTCAAGTGTGCAAAAAAAGGAAAAAGTGTAAGCTTTTTCAAGACTCGGTACACACTTTTTTATTCCTAAATTATGACATAATCAATAAAATCAATCAAAAAATGATGTTTTCTGCATTTTGAACAGGAAGCTAAATAGCTAGAGAAACCAAGATCTAATCAGTATGAATGAATTGAGTTACAATAGAAAAGATAAATTCCTTAATATCAAGAAGGAAAGAATTTATATTTTAAAATCCAAAGTCTACGAGGAAATTTATGTGAGAAAACCGAGGGAAATTTAAAAATTCGATTAAGAACATTTTCTCAATTTTAAAAACTAGAAAAAATAAAATATCTAGCCAAGAACTGAGAATAAATCATTTCCAGATGACTCTGATATCAAATTAATTAAAGCAGAACGCAACCCAAAACTAATATGTGCAATTTAATGCTATATGATTTGGCGTGGAATGCTCCATATACATAGTATTTACATCAACTAGGGGATGAGCTCATTGAATTTTTCTTGATTCCTTCTTATGTCTTATAACTGTCACTTTCTCTTGTAAATTCCTGTACCTATATACTAATTCTTTTCTCTTATTTTTCTTTAAGGTGCATCGCCATTGTCTTACTAAAGCTAATTGTTCATATTACGTATTATTAAGGAAATTGATACCGTACACTTACTACCAAAAATTTGAGACGTACTAATTCAGTAAATGCCTTTATTTTTCCCAGCTGTAAAGAAGAAACTTTTGTGAGTACGCACACATATGAACTTGCCGTGTCTTTGTATACGCACATAAGTAAAAGAAACACTTGACAACGTGGCGGTTACAGCGCATGCGCATTGATACATTTCAATAAGCCATGCTCTTTTAGCCGTATGCGATGTTGCACGTTTCAACATGTGAATTTGAGATGTTTTCGAAAGAAATTATTTTTTTTGACTTTATTAATCAGCGTTTTAGTATGTACACAGTTCCGTCAATACTTAAAGAGAAAGAGAACCTAAAATTTCAACCGATTTTCATTGTTATTAAATATAATACGGTATCAATTTTTTTATAATTCGATCACTATAAGTCGAAATATAGTAATGTCCCATAATGATATGTGCTAATTTATAAATTGGTTAATCTCGAAGAATAGCTCAGAATTTCATGAAATTTCGCATCGATTTTTTTTCATAAATATTTATCAATTTCAAAAGTATAAATCTGATTGTAATTGTTTAGGGGGTCAACTCCCTTAAATAGTACTTTTATAAAAAAATTCGATTGTATTTCAGTAGAGATCTTACCAAAATATGTATTAGTGTCCTTTCGAAGATAAATACATTATGCAATAGAAAAATCATCTTTATTATTCTATTATTCCTATTTTAAGTTATAATTGAAGATAAAACAGAAAGCATAACAGAGACAGAGGCAGTGATGAACAAAGACTAGAATTGAAGAGAGAATATTGGACGGGCAGAACTATGGTAGAAGGGACGTGGTATGGTATGGTATAGGAGAAGAGGAGGTTGTCAACGAACGTTGCTTGGAAAGGTTTCGGTTAATATTCAAGAGCCAAGATATCTTATACGAGATAGGAGTGGCTTCGGTTTATAAGTTTTCCTTGTGTTTGTATTTCATGTCAGATAATAGTATATATCATTAATTGCATCATAAGCTTATATAACTACGGGCGTAAGCTATATAGTTACCTATTATAACAGATAGAGCGTCGAGTTTCCATCAAGGTAAAACGGAGATAGGGCAGTAATGAGTAACGGTCGAAGAAGAGGAACAACAAACAAGCCAAAACGGTAAATTAACCGAGATAATAAACATTCTTTTCCTCTGGCTTTTGGCTGGGCAGAATTGAAATTAGGTAACAAGCGAGTTTCGATTACGTTATTGGTTTTGTGTCAAGTCTTTTATGACAATTGCAAAGTATGAAAATTTATCCGATTGAATTTCACTTCATTTATTTGATAATAATTTTGTTAAGAATAAATTCAAGATTTTAGATATATTTTGGGTATTTTTAACCGACTTCAAAAAAGGAGGAGGTTTTCAATTCGACTGATTTTTTTTTGTGTCTATGTTACTCGATTTCTTCGCCAATTGTGAACCGATTTTGTATGATTTTTTTGCATTGGGTTCAGTATAGTTTCTGATTGGTACCTTATTAATTTGGTCAAGTTCTGATGATTTGATCAATTATAAAATAGCAGAAATCTCCAATTCATATGAACAAATGATTGAAATTATAATAAAAAATCTTTTATAAAAAAAAACAAGGTGGTCAAAACGTTCATTTAAAGCCCGCTAACATTTCGAGAGAATTTCTCTATTTATCAATTGAATTTTATTATCAATTTCTGGTATGGATTGAATTGATAGAACGAAGTTTTCGAAATGAAATATAATTATCGGAAAAGAGGTTTTTTTATTTAATTAGTTTTTTCCTCTTATTAAAAACAAGGACTAAAAAGATGATCAAGGACAGTCGATGGTGGAGAAGTAATCTCCGGAGTCGAAGCTGAAATACAATATATACATTAATTCATGTAAAATAATTGGTTTAATAAAATTAAAAAAAAAAATTATCAATTTCTGGATCTATTGGGGTGATGGATTAATTTCCGCAAAATGGTATTGGAATAATTATCGGAAAAGAGGTTTTTTATTTAATTCGTTTTTTCTTCTTATTAAAAACAAGGACTACAAAGATGATCAAGGACAGTCGATGGTGGGGAAGTAATCTCCGGAGTCGAAGCTCAAATACTATGTATACATTAATTCATGTAAAATAATTGGTTTAATAAATTTATCTTTTTCTGATTCATTCGCAGGAATTTTTCTCTTAGTGCATGGAAGGTATTATCTTAAGTCTCACTATTGTCAACATCACTAAAAAAATATAAATAATTTTTAGAAAAAAATAAAACCGACTTCAAAAAAATTAAATTCAACAAATAAAATAATAAGAGCTTAAAAATAAAATAAAATGCACTAAAAGGTATAAAATAATTATCTAATTTAGATACAATAAACGACGAAATTTGTACATAAAATCACTTTTTGAAGTCGGTTCTAAACTATACATTTTATGAATCACACTCAACGTTTGGCGGGTATTGATGACAACATCGCGTAAGCTCGCTTATATAGTTTGTTTAGCACAGCCTTCAAAAAGTGATTTCATGTAAAAATTTCGTCGTTTAGTTGTAACTAAATTAGATAATTATTTTATACATTTTATTGCATTTTATTTGATTTTTGAGTTATTATTTTATTTGTTGAATTCAATTTTTTTGAAGTCGGTTTTATTTCTTTTTTAATTTTTTTACTTAATAATTTTTTATTTTAAATTTTTTGTTTGATACGAAATAATACTTCGTGCCGAGGCTTTGTTTTCCTCTCCGCTCCCCCTGTCTCAGGCCTAAATTCAACTTTAAATTGATAAATGTGACATTAAGAGAGTTTTAAGATAGAGCAAACAAGGCATCTCCACAAATGTAAGAAGTGCTTATGAGAAAAAATCAAGTATGGTACATTTGAATAGATTCTTTAAAATCCTAAGCAGTTTGAAATTTTAGATAGGAAGTTTCTCTAAGGAGAGAGAAAAGCAATGATTTATTCCGAAAGATCAACTTTATTTAAGCTATTTTTCATTTTTTTTTTTTTTGATTTTCTTAAAGCTGTCTTTAACGATGTTTTTTAAATAAGTGCGTTTCAAGTGTTATACTTTCTTTAATGCCTATAAGTTCTGTGAGGAGAGATATTTAAACTCAATTATCTTTTTTTTTATTATTTAATAGTATAACATTCAATGTCTTATCTGAATTAAATAAATATTCCTTTCGTTAACTTGCTCTATCGTAGATTTCTCATTTGACAAGCTAAATATTATTTTTTTCTCTCTGGATCTAATTGATTCAAGATAAGAACACAAACAGCCAAATAATAGAATTTCCATGAATTAACTCTTCGAATTTATTTTTTCAATTCTTCATAAAAACTATGGATTGTTAATTATATTAGTTATCCGCTAACTGCGACACCTGCCTCCAACCACTCTCCACCCCACCGATCCTGTCTCCAAACCCAACCCCCTTTTCTCTCATCTGATCACTCTTCAACACACAGAGCTTCTCCGGACCTTCTCTCGAGCCTCCAGTCACTCTCCACCCCATTTCTAGCTCTCTAGAAGCCCACAGATTATGTATACAAATTTGGTTGAGTTTGGTCCTAAGGGCTAGAATTTTCGTTTTTGACCCTCCTCCCATTTTGGGTCGTTAGTTTTTGCATTTCTAGCCTTCTGAAGGTCCACAGAATATGTATACAAAATGTGGTTGAGTTTGGTCCAAAGGTTTAGAATTTTTATTTTTGACCCCCCCCCCCGCTCTGGGTGGTTATTTTCAAAAAAAAAATTTAAACGAAAATGTCAAAAATTACATCCTCTACAAATTTGCTTTTAATTGTATTTGACGTAGAGTAAACAGTTTAGGAGTTATTTGATTGATTATTTCTAGAGGGATGGACATACATACAGACACAGACACAATATACCCTTTATTAGTATGTGATATATATACGAATATATAAATAACAATTTTCGGAAGCATTATAATTATTGAAAAAGATTGAATTACAGAACAAAAGGAAAAACGATAAATAATAAAAATGTAGGTAATGATTTATAAATAAATTCTAAAATTACAATGTTCATTATTTTGTATTTAAAGAAAAGTCAGGAAAAGTCGGGTGGTGACAGTCAACCGGAGTAATTATACCCATGCTAGGCTGCAATGTCGATGATATATTCTAGAAATCTAAACTGTAGATAACAAATTCCATTCATTCATTATTGTCTGAAGCTGTACTTCCGGTTGCCTACTTTGCAGGCGACCGCGCATATAAATACTCCTTTTGAAGGAATGCATCATTTTATTTCTAATAGTGATCTATAATTACCTTACATTGATAATTCAACTTAAATAAAACTTATAAATTTATTATCCTATTTGTTGACATGACTTTATAAATTATTGCTAGGATAATCCACAATTCTTAAATTTTAAGGGTGAAATTTAGTAAAATGTTTAAAAATATGGATTTTTTGCGATGTCACCAAGATGGTTGTTTCTTCAAACTTAAAACTAAAACGAATTTACTTAACTTAGTTATAATATTTACTTTAAATTTAATAAATAGAAAAACATAAATCCATCTATTTTCGCCAAGTTTGTCAAATCCGTTTTGATTGACCCTGTTTATAGAATATTTCTTAATGTATTAATTTTATAGTCATTTACAATTATTAGTCTTCTATTTATATATTTAGTCTTGAGAAATGAATGACATGAAAATAAGCTTATTAGCACAAACATGACGTCATTCGTCCTTTTACAATGCTCGCGCCAAGTGAATTTATTCCAATTTTTTCTCAACTTTAAAAGTTCTAATGATAAATAAAAGTTGGATTTAAAAATGATATAATCGAAAACTCAATTTGTATCTATATATATATGTTGAATATAGCTTATAAATTTTTAAATACTAATTTTTCTTCTCCTTCTTATAACTTTAACGAGTCGATTAATATATCTTAGCTTTCAATTCTCGAATATATGTAGCTTTAAAAATTAAAAAATATGGCGCGATGGAAAATTTAATTGAACCTGATCTTATAGAAACTAGAGGAATAATCTTAGTGCATTCTATTTTTGATATTTTGACTATTCTTTTATGGGAAAAAGAAATCAAGTGTTAGCAACACTGACGTTGTTACAAATATTTCTAGGCTATTATACTAGTATATAATTTCCTTTACGAACTCCCACCCCCTACCTCCTATGAATTTTTAACTCATCAACCAAATCACCATTTACCATAAATATGAGACTCTTCTAATGTAAATATAAGATTTCTTCGATTTTTCTTTGAATATTTTATTATTTTAATTTATTTTTGAGCCCCCCCCCCCCCCCCGCCTTCCTTCTCTTCTGATTAGTAGTGATAAGTGAAAATAGTATGACTTACTATTCTAAGCCAGTTAAGATTATCTCGGAAGATAAGCTAAGAATAGCGGGGTATATAATGGGTAGGGAGATAGGGACAGTGGTACATGTAGAGGGTAGATAGGTACAGTCAAGAAGAGTATATAAGAGGGAGAGTGTTAGGGAGATTGGGCAGTGTATCTCAAGCAGTAGAGGATGAAACATCGACTGGGAATATAACAATATGGCGTCTCAATCTTCATCCGCCCTCTAAGCTGACTCCATCCCCTCACTAATAAACAACCCTTCACTCCATATATTAATTATATACATATAATTGCAGAATCCTTTAAATGTTATTTTATTTCTTTCAACTTATTATACTTTTACGTAAGTAGAAATCACATGTGTGTGTGAATATGTGTTTGTAGGGAAAGTAAATATATTTTAAAGTTTCAATAACTCAATTAATTTCTATATATATTTTAGCATTATGTTGATATTTTGAAGAAAAATTAAATATCTCATATTTTAGTACTAGGGAGTTCCTCAGAAATAAATATAAGTGCTCTAGGGTTCCTCGCTCTACAAAAGGTTTAAAAACACTGTTATAGATAGATCATTGAAAAACAGAAAAATACAAATACAAATTCCTTATAAATGTGAACTTGTTCCCACAGAGTCAAATTTCTTTGAGTATTTTAATCTTATCTGTTATTCAATTTTCAAAATTTAAGCCAGAGCAAATTATTCAGAATGCTTATTTTCTTCTTTTTGAACCCTTTACACAATATCTTCCTTTCATTTAACTTTTTAACTTTTAATTAATTATACTTTTAATTCATTCATTCATGAATTTTAAAAATTCATTTTTTAAAATCTTTAATTACACCAAAACGATTCTTTTGTCTCACCGTTTTAAGAATAATTACATTATCATAAAAGCTTTTTAATTGTCAATTCGCTTAAGTCGAAGGGATAAGCAACACCTCAATTGGAAACAGATTCCATTCTCAAGAAATAGTTCAAAACCAGCATTTGGAGAATTCCTAGGAAGAATCTCCAGAAAATCATCTCCTTCGGATTAAAGGAATAATCCCTTATTTAACTCTTAAGCCTAATTGCTCTATCTACACAACTCATTAAAATGACCAAAGGAAATTGTGTTTTCATTCACTTTGATGCTATTCGACGATTTGTCAAAATTATTTCTATAATGAAATATAGTTTGTTTTTTTTTCATTAGAATGCTTTTCATTAGAATACTTTACACAATAAGTAAGTTTTCAAATCTTTATTCAGCAGCTTAATTCAGTTATTTTAAAGATAAGCCAAACTCTAGTGAAAAAAGACAAACTTGTTATTTTAAAATTGAAACTATAGCTTTTTATTAAAAGCATCAGAATCTACGGAAAAAAGTTTATCTGAAACAATTTGCAATTTATCTTTATTTTTTCAAACACTAGAATTTTAGATTTAAGTTAACATAAATTTATTTTTTCAAAGTAGAAATCAATATACTAATCAACACTATACGAACCAAATCATTTTTAGTTTAATAATGCATTAAATACGGCGTTAAAATATTAAAGGCACCCTCTGGCATGACTTTAATTTTTAACACTTTGACTAAATAATTTATTAACGCTTTGGTATTAGATTTTTTGCTAAAAGAATAGCAATTTTAGTCAAGGAGGTGTTAAAATGAATTAACACTGAATTCGGATGTTAAAAGTTAACATTTTTGCTTAGAGAATAGACCTGTAAGTGTTAAAAAATTAACCTCAATACATTTATTTTAGAAAAGATTGATGACGAGTTAAAAACGATTCTCCATTAATATTTTCGAAATTGGTTCTGCATATTTTCAGGACATCTTTGTGAACCTCCACTTTAAGAAATTGCCATAAAAAAGTTGACCGGTGTTATATTGTGATATCTAGTAGGCCTGGAATGATAACCACGTTGTATTCAACTATCATTGTAATTTTGTTCTTATAATTGTTGACCGACCGGTATGCGAATAATAATATACTGGACAATTATCATGGGAAAACGAAAGGTAAATTTAATTTTTCCAATAATAATGATACCTAATTAATCAATGATCAATTAATGATTTTTTATGTTAATTAAAATATTGATTTCTACTTTGAAAAGAGAAATTTTGTTAACCCTCCTTTAAAATTTACGGTTGTTCTTTCGCGACAATCCACGCAAAAAGTTTTAGCCTCGTAACCACTCTATACATACGAACGGTGCTAAAATTTTAGGTTATGTTTTTTAACGTGACTGTACTTCTTACACTACTATATCCTTTTTATGAATGGATCATTTCCAAGCGATTGTTCTTATATCCCCTCCACTAAAAATAATCGCCCAAATATGTTTTTTTTTATCAAAACCACGAGGTAAATAATTTCAATTTTTTTTAAGTTACTCCCAATATATTATTCTAACAAATATTAGTTTTTCCTCAAAATGGTGAAAGTCCTTCAATGAAAAAAAATAAAATAATGATCATTTTCCCACCCTTTCACAATCTACCATATGTAAGCAATTTCATTTTTAATTGCAATTATTTCATGTTTGGTGTGGTAAATCTCCTTCAAATTTTAACAGTATGTGTATTATGCTTTTAATGACTTATATCCCAAGTTTTGAAGACTTCTTGAATTTTTGCATTTGTGAAAGAACTACCTTAAATGTTGCTAAAACTAAACGATAAAGGATAAAATGTTTCCGGAAAAATTGGTTTTCCCGTAAAATCAAATGCAGTTAGTAAAAAAAAAAGTTTTTATTTGAAACTAAAATAAATTGATTTTGACATGTTCTTGAACATGTTATTAAAATAAAACAAAAAAAACCTGTTTCCCTGTCTCCTTCGAAACAAACAAATTTTATTTTAAATATTGTACTCTGCAAAGCCTTGTTTTAAAGATATTTTACTTTTTATCTTTGTCTCAGCAGATATAATATTTAAAGAACATGGTGTCGGGTCTAAGTGAAAATTTTAAATAGGAATTAATTAAAAATCCTTGGTAGATTTCACACAAATAATATTATTTATGTGAAACCTCACAAGTATTTTTAATTAACTCTTTTCCGCAGATATACTTGATTAAAATACATATATTCATATTTAATATATATCCCTAGTAGCACAATATTTCATACTACCTATATAGTAACTATATTGTCTCTATATAGATTTTGAGAATCTATATAGGCACTATATTTTTCTTGAAAGAAAAATATATTTTTGTTTATATAATAGTTTTTCGGTTTTCGAGAGTGCTATATTCGTTGTTTTTATTTATTTATTTATTTTTTGTAGGTCACGCGCTAATTGAGTTAAAAGGCCAGAAGGGCATATTTTTCCAAGCACGTGTTTTTTTTTGCGCATGCGTGTCCCCTCGCAGGTTCCCTCTTTTTGCTTTTATCGGGTTAATGTTGAAACGCGGGCCACTTGTTAACACAGCTCTGTCGCCTTTGAAACCCTCTTTGAGTTTTTTAATTGCTTGTTTCAGGTCTGCCACCCCACGGAAACATCGGATTAGAAAGCATCCGGTTTTTAAAATCCAATCCATTGCTCTTTTCATAAAACACATTCACAGGAAGATTAATAATTATTGTCTGTAAAAAAGTTATTTTTCAGATCATTCTATAAAAACAAATATGCTATAAAAAAGTGAAAGCCAAATATGTTGTTTATTTTTCTAATAAATAATACATTAATTGCATTCCCATTCAAAAATCAAAAGTTTTTCTATACATTTTGTGAAATTAAAAAAAAAAAAAAAAATTTACTATTACCTATTTATTTATATAGCTTTCGTGTTTCAAGTATGTATAGAATCGACGGGACTATAAAAAAATAATAATAAAAAAGCTACAACTGGTATACATCTATTGCAATAACATTTCAATGTGTTGAATCACTTTTGGGAAATTTTAAAAAAGCTTTGAACATACCCAACCTACATATATTTTTAAAGCATTTATCGAAAATTTACCATTATCGCTACTTCACTTTTTTGTTCTATTTCATAATCATAATAATATCTCAATACATCATTAAAGTTCTCTTATTCGTTGGTATATGTTAATGTTATTATTCAATAATTACCTTCAGATACGTACGTAGTAATATGACAATTTTATATTAAGGATACAGTAGATCCCAATTAAAAAACAAAACAAAAAACTTTAATTAATGAATTTAACTTTTAAGGACCAATCATAGATTTTAGAGAAGATATTTTTACATTGCATATCAGAGAGGTTGGTCACCTTAGGAATCGAACCCAAGCGGTAACTAAGCTTGCCGGGCCGTTAGCCAAACCCTTAAGACAAATCTCTCTCTGACATGCAACATATATAAGTATTATAGCTAAAGAGAAAGTTGATTTTTGAAATAATTTCCATCTTTTTTCAAAAAAAGACACTCAAAAAGATACTTAAATCTTTGCTTTCACTGTAAAAAACTTTAAATTCATCTCAATAATTATATATACTTAATACCTTACAATCCAAAAATTTACATCAAATAATTCTTTCTAAGAATGAATACTTATATTTCCTTTAGGTAAAGGCACTATGAATATAATATAATAGGCACTATGAATTTGTTGAAAAATGATTTTAATTTTCGAAATTAAAAAATAATTATTTCATGCTTACTCACCTCCATTTTTTTTGAATCTTAAAATCCATTGTTTCCATCCTCCAGCTCTGCTGAGGACAACCAACTCTCCTTTTATCGTTTTTTCTTTTGATTAAATTAATAATATCAATAAGTGATTGACTCTTGTTAGCTGAAAGAAATAATCAAGTTTTTTACTTTTTTTTTTTTTTTTTTTATTTAAATTTTACCCATTATCATTAAAATAAATAATAAAGAAAGATATCAAAGATAATACATTTATTGTTGTTAGGTTATTTTTACATGACTGGCGAAAAAAAAGGGTATGAAAAATGCATTTATTGCACTTGATCTGTGGTTTCTAACTCGGCCTAATTAATCTCATATTACAATTTTGCGACACATACAATTAATACTTTTTTGCACTTATTGAATTAAAAATCATCTCTTATTTGAAGAAAACTAGTGTTTAATTTATTTTCAACTCTTATTAAATTCCACACATTTGTTACATTTGATTTTTCAAAAATTTAGATCTTAGAATTCATGATTATCATCTGTGATTTATAGTACTTAATTACTTATCATATTTATAACTAAAAAGGCTGAACATCTATGGTAATTCCCTATTGACAATATACTTTAATATTATATTTAATTTGTGTTCTCTGGATTATGATTTCTTTGACTCATTCAGAAATAAGATTTTGAATCAAAATATGTAAAAATATTTAAACCTTGCTGAATCGACCCCTGTGGTAATCAGTTTAAAATTTATCTTTAATTTAACTTTGAAAATAATGGACAATTCATGTCTTAATAAGTACTTACCTAATATATATATATATATATATTTTCTAAAATTCGCATAGGTATATATAAATTCTCATAATTTCTTTACATGGATAAAATTTTGAAACAAAATAATATATAAATAAGTACATAAGCATTTGAAAAATTATTTGCAAAATGGAGTTATTTAATTAAAAATATATCACATGGTTTAATTTTTGGTTCGTGCCATTTTGGCCTATGCTTTTATATAAATTGGTTCCTCTTTTTTTCCAACGAAGACGAATCTTGTGATTCAATTTCACCCACTTTTTAACAGACTTCAAAAACGGAGGAGGTTATCAATTCATCGGAATCTTTTTTTGTGTGTGTTCGTCGATTTCTCTTTACCTTGTGGACCGATTACGATGATTTTTTTTATTGGAAATGGGTACCTTCAGATTGGTCTCATATTAAAACATATTGATTTTTTTGAAAATTTGCCAACATACGTATTTTTATTATAAGTGTTACAAAATGCGTATTTATTGGAAGTTCTTATGCGTACAGTGCAATTATTGTTTCTGTCAAGGTGTGAACGTGCAAGTCTCAAAGTTAAAACAAATAAAAAAATAATTTATTAATAAATAAAAAACTTTCATTCACTTTTACTTCAAAAACCAGTAAACAGTAGAAAATAAAGATTTTCCTCAGTAGGCAAAATATTTTATTTTCATTAAAACCACTCAGACTTTTATTTTTAAAAATGGGTGTATGAATATTTTTTGAGAAGTTAACAAAAATTTATTTTCTATTTTATTATTTTGAAATATATAATTCAAAATGTATGTTTATTAATTTTCTTTTATCTTGTGATTTAAAAAATTAATAGAAAACTTAAAATAATTTTTATTCTAACAGGTGATCATATAAATTAAGCTTAGGAAATTGCTAATTTTATTTGAATTAATTCTTGTTTCTTAAATTCTAAAGACCAAAATGAGCAATTTCAAGCCAAGTAATTAAATATTTTTTATTAATGGAGAATGGTGTAGGTTCTAGGTGAAACATATTTAAATAAAACTTTTAAAATTTAAAAAAATAAAATTCTAGGCAGGTTTTCACAAAAATATAAGACAGCCCATCTTCAGGAGTTCACAGAGAAAACATTCTCCTGAAGATGTGCTCATACCCCGAAATATATATAGATTATAGAGTCATCTTGTCTTTTATTTTTTTGTAAAAACCTATCTAGAATTTTATATTTTTTAAATTTAAAAAAAAAAAAATTAATTTTCTTTACTTTATTTAAATATTTTTTAATTAGTTTTTAAAATATATTTCATTAATTTTACTAACAATAATATTCTAAGGCGAATGCGAATATTCTTTGTTTTTTCTTCTTGTTCTGATCTGATCTGTTCTCGTTTTTGCAGACTCGTTGCGTCGGAACGAGGAGCAGCGTCCGAAGAATCTGCGAGATTTCGGCGGCAAAAGGGCGCTTAGAGGCTGCCAAAGGGTCAAAAACTCTCCGGCACCAATCCCTAAGTACCTACTACTTACCTACAGGGACCAAAGACAGAAAAAATCTCTGCTACCGCTGTATAAAATAAAAACAATGGTAGACATATTTCTATTCAGAAAAATAGATTGCAGTTTTACAGTTTGATTAAAAAATTCTTTATTATACATTTTTCAAGATGTTACAGTAATCCATTAGAATAAGATCATTCATAATGTATACAATTTTTATTTAATTTGAACAAAAAACTTATTTAACATTTTTTGTAATTTCTATCTTCTAAACTTCTTAAATAAATAATTATTCTTTTTCAAAATATATACAAATCATTATTTTTTTTCTTCACTCCTATTCCACTAAATATATATCATCTTATATACCATAATATACATTTTTTTTATGATTTTTGTATTATTTTTTTGTTTAACAAATTCAAAATGATTTTTAACATCATCCAAAGGTATTTTTCTTCTTAATGGGAAATTTGAATTAGGAGTTATTATTTTTTGAATTTCAAATTTAGTTATTTTATAAGAATTTTCAAGAAGTCAAACGAAAGGACAATTTTTACTGATGCCAAATACTTATTCTTTCTAGAATTCTGTGTAAATTTTACTTTCGCTAAATAACTTCTAAACATTTAAGCAATGCCAAAATGGATTTTTTTTACTATAAATAAAGAGTGCTTTGCAAATTACCTAGGATATATATGTTTCAGTGCACACATAGTTATTACAAGTTGTACAATATGCGAATACAATGAATCAAGCACGACTCATTCCATATACGGTTTTATAATTCATTATTTGTTTTGAGAGTTGTCAGTTTTGACAATTTGGTTGTTTTCTGTTGTTTTTGTTGATTGAGAGTCTCCGGGAGTAAAGTCAAAGTAAGTGAAATTGGATTCTATTTGATCGTGCTTTCATTTGATTGTTTATATGGAGATAAGTACATGCCTATAATTATTAATACAATATTATTATATAGGTCTAAATGTATGTAGGTTATGTATGTACCTATATTCCACAAATATCTATTTCACATCAATCAGTAAATTGAAAATTGAATATATTAGATATAATATAAGTATATATGTTGGATAAGTAATAAATATTATAATCAATCCTACATAAGCTGACAATCTAATTCTAAATGCCAACAGGTATATGTAGGGCCTTTTATTTAGATATTCCTGAATTCAATTTTTAATTTAATCTTTCTATCATTTTTACATCCAAAATAGATAATAAAATTTCATTGACAAAATTATTAATACAGTAGTATCTTTAGTATTATAATAATAAATCTTACTCCCTAAGATCAAGTTGGGTATTTGGTTTGTGACTGTAAAATGTGATGTGATGGAGGCCTATCATACCGTTACATTTCTATAAAGAGAAATTACAAGAACAAGATTAATAATTATAAGTTGATAATTATTTTTAAATTGCAAATTCTAAGAGAGAAGAGAAATGGAAAGTTACCTAGACTAGAACTGACGACATCGACAGTACACACTACACATTTTACAAGATAAATTCAATAGAATAGAATATTTGAAATTTTCAACCAATTTTCAATAGCAACATAGAATAATGGCTCGCGATCAGGAAAAGAGCGGGACCCGGGGGGAGATGGAAACCTTCTTCAGGAAATGGCGTCCAAGCCTTTTGTTTCTTCGTCGCCTTAATATGCGATGCTCCGGATATCCTTAGTGCGAATTCACCAACCCCAGGCTGCATCCCTTGATAATTACCAGCCTCTAACTCCAGAGGGGTTGCCATCTCCCCAGGGAGAAATGTCTTCGGTATTCTGATCGCTTTTATTGAAATGACGGACCATCCGGGAATTTCAATTGAATCGAAGTTTGATGCTTGGGAGAAAAAGAAGGGAATTGGTGTCAATATTATTATTGAAAAGATCCAATTTGAAGTTCTTTTAATTTCTTTTCAAATCGTAGAATACAATTTCATGCCCTGTAGCACACTTGGTCTAGAAGATGTTTTCTAGACACTTGGAGATCTTCTAAACATCTTAAAGACAACAAGAGCTGAATAAGAGATCTTCTAGATCGGGTGTGCTTTCTGGGTGTTCAAATAAATGTTCCATGTGGCGTCCACCAATGAATTAATTATTTATTGGTGCCGAATCGATATTAATTTTAAAATTTCAAATACAATTTAATAATTTCGTTGAATCTTAGCAAAAAATAAAATAACCGAGACCATGTTTCTTCTCCTGACAAGCATACCTAAGTATAAACCAGCTCGAAATGTTTAAATTCCCCAGTTTTGGCTTATTATTTGAAATTTTCGCCAAAAAAATATCTTAAATAAAAATGGGGAATCATCCAAAATCATAAAATCTAAATTCCCATTTGGCTCTCTTACGCACTTGTAGTAATTAACTTTTTTTAATATAGTTGTTGGTGTTTCAACAGTTTAAAAGATTAATTAATAAAACAACAAACCAGGCAAAACGAATTACTGGTTCATCTAAAACAATGCATTTTAATTACCTATTCGAGTGAGTTATGGCGCTAGGGAAATTTAAAAAGACGTCGTAAGAGAAAAAATTCGGTGTTTATGAGTCTCTGAGTTCGAAAACAGACTCGCAAGATAATAAAGGTTAATTTTTGTTTGTTTTTCCTATTTAATTATCATGAATAAAGATTCTCTAGGCGATTTACATACAGTCATTGAATTTAGTGACTTCACTAGAAACTAATTTCGTTGGTTATAAATAAGTTAAAGATTTTTTTACGGATACTACCTAAATAACATATTTTATAGATATTTTCAGTAAAATACTATTAGGACTTTGATATATTCGGTTTATATTTTCAAGACTTTCTGGAATAAAAAATATCAATTGAGTGAAAAGATATGTTTTCGGGTAGGAAGCTTGAGATTAATAAGTGGCGAAAATATTAAAGTACGAAGTATTTGTTAAATCCAGCATTTAGACTGGTTGATTTTAGACCGAAATATATATAATTGCTAGAATAGATCAGCAAAGTTTCAACCAAGTGATTTTCAAGTTTTTGAAGATATCATTTATGTTTTTTCTGCCAATTTTATTTTAGTCAAATCACAATAGAATAGTAATAACTTACTAAATGAGTGAACAATTAGAAGTTGAAACGTCGAATATTTTGACGGGAATATAAAATCAAACATTTGATCTAGGTGATTAGAAAATTTTCAACTTATAATATATTCAATCAATTAATTTTCTTTATTTTCTTAATTTGGCGATTTTCGAGTATTCCTTTTAAATGCTGATAATAAATACATTTAATAGTATATTATATAAGCCCGGCTACTATACACATTTCTGTCTGATTAGTTAAATAGGGTTCAAGATGATTGCACGATAGTATAATACAAGTCGCGCCATTACTCGGGGTCTCCAAAGCAGTATACTAGGAGAAACTTTATTATTTGAATAATCCTGCGCTGGCGCATGAATATAATATTATCTTTATTGTCCCGGGGTTCGGACAAGGGCGGAATAGAGGGCGATTCGGGGGTGGTATGGGGGGTGGAAAGTCTTCTAAACGGCCGGTGAGTTACTTTAATGTGTCCGACAATTTATCCTGAGATGAGAGTGGTGGAAATTTTCAGGCGGCCAGCCGCGTAGCCACGAATAACATTAGCCTATGCATAGCATAATATGCTAATCTTGGGAGCTGCTAGCCGGGGCAACGAAGATGCGCTATGAAGTAATAACGTAATTGTGTGCGTGAGTGGAGATCTCAGGGGGGCGGTGGAGGTTGGCCAACTTTACACACACACATAGAGATATACATGGAGACTTAACCCAACGAACGTTGTATATTACTCAGACTCAGGTACTATGGCTACCCACGCCTCTCACAACCACCCTAGACACCCGTTTTCCGCAGGGAATTGTCGACGCTAGTTTCGCCCGCCCGCTCTTGTGTATTACCGAGGCACATACAAATACCAACACTCTCTTTATAGACAGTATGGGAATATATATATATATATATATATGGCGAACACTTAACTGGACAGTCTTGCAATTACAGTGTGCGCCCCAAGGGCCCTTAGGACCAGCCTTCATCTCACCCCCTGCGTCCTCCCAGGATTACTCCAGCAACTGATAAGATATTCCGTTTGAGGGCGGGAGAGAGAAGTTTGGCCCTGACGACCCAGCAACTTCAACTTCGCCGAGCCCTCCGCCTTCCTTGCCTTGTAAAGCCATAGCCTCTCACCCCTTGAGACGAAATCGCCAACGTCGTCGTCGTCTAAAGCCCTGTCGTTGCCATATCGAACCAAGCCAGGTCCAAGAGAGTTTCCCCGAGTTTTCGACCAAAAGAGAGAAGCGAGAGGGAGTATATATATATATAAGATAAAGAGAGAGAGAGAAAGAGAGTGAAGGGGGTGGTTTGGGTCTTTCTGTTCAAAACGGTCAAAGCCAAACTGACGAGATTAATGAATTTATCGTGCGGCTCCTGAGTAATTTAATAAGCTTCGCTTGAGTTGTGCCAAGAAAATGTGCTGATTAATTCCTGTGCTAATTAGACCTGGCGGCTGAAATGAATTGGATTTGCTAAACTTGGCTTAAAAGTTGTTGCCCCAAAACGTATGAATCGATCAAAAAGTTTCTAAACCAATAACTCAAACGGGAAACGTGAAAAATCATCTTAGTTTAGATTAACCTCTTTGTTGACAATAATTTTGAAAATTAATTCGCTTCTTAGTCCAGTTTCTTTAAGGGATGTATGAGACTCATACTATGTAAAAGTATGGTAAAATTAGATTTTCACGAAATATGCTCATCAAATATTCAAGTATATAACCAAAGTTTGTTTTATACAATCTACAGCCATTTATTATGTTAAAAACATGGTTTCTTGTTTTTTTTTTCATTGTTTTTTAGTCAAGAATTAGTATTTAAGTTAATACAATAAGAAAAAATCAAGTAGAGCTAAAATTTCTGGAATTATTAAATCGAAAAATTGATATTATCGTATATGTTTAAATTGTAGAAATTGTTTGACTAATTAAGAAAAGTGAAATTTTTTTAGAGAAGGTAAATGTTAATTTTTCGAGACTTAAGTTTATTAAATTTATTCGAGCTTGAAACCAACTTTTATGTGTCGAACATGATTTCTTTTTATTATTTATATACTTTTAATTTTTTTTTTTCAATATATCTATGTCAATATTTATACCAATAATTCATATTAAAAATGATTTTAACGCTCTGAAGAAAAATGAAAAATATTTGCTTTTCTTAATGATTTTCGTATTTAATAATATACCTATTCTATTACTAGGTATATAAAATAGGAAATTCAAAATTTTACGATATAACAAATTTAATATATAATGAGCTATTTATTTATTAGCTTTAAATAAATAAAAGAACTAATTCAAAAAGTTGAATTTGGCGAATTAGTCTAAAATCAAATTAAATTATGTAAATTTTGCAGTCTTTATATTTTACGTACGTATGCGGAAATTAATTTGTGATTTTTTTTTTATATTCTTCAAAATATATCAAGAGATGTTTTTTATACATTTATAAACAATATGATTTTCAAATTTTAAAGGAAAGTTCCTAAGTAATTTCCCAAAGATCAATTAAATCTTTTAATTTTTATATTAGTCATACATCCATAAAGTAAGTCAATTAATTTTGATTTAAAATGATTTTTTATTCCAAACATTTAACGTTTTAATTCGTTTTAGGATTTTCAATAACTTTTTTCTTATTTAAACTAATTTATAGATAAATGCTCATTTAATTTCCACTTGTAATCTATATATATAAAAATCAATCTGTGTTGGTTGTATCTAATGAACTTCTACACCGTTTATCAGATTGAGATGAAATTTTGAACACATAATTATCACACTCCCGCGGATGCACCTGATATAGTATCATCAATTTAAAATTAATTTCATTTTTCACTTTTATTCAACGGCCCTAAATTTTATTCAATGCTCCTAAAAGGGTCAAGAAATAATGAAAAGGGTTAAAATGGTCAGACCAACAAACAAATAACCCCTCTTCACAAAAGCAGTAAGCATTTTTTTTTAAAGATAATAGACATATCTATGTATATATATAAAAATCAATCTGTGTTGGTTGGCTTTAATGGACTTCGACACCATTTATCCGATTGAGATGAAATTGGGAATGAAATTTTTTTATCCGATTGGGTGGGGTACGAGGGCTGGGGGTCCAGGGGGCGGGCCTTGCAGCTAGTATAATATAACATAATAGGAAAAACCTATTTATTTACTAAAAGGTATAATTTTGAAATTTTTTCTAGAATAGGAATTTTGACATTTTGATGTGTTAGAAACGATTCTCTAAAGCAAATTTAACATTTTAATAAAAAATTTCTCGTTGAGAAAAACTAATTTTACTTCCTTTTATTATTTATAATCATTAAAATTTTTATTGCTCTAAAAATTTAAGACCCAAAAAAAGGTAAATGCTAGTTGTATCATCCCTGCATTAGCATATATTGACGAAGTCGTTCTCGCTGAACCCGAATTGATTGAGTCCATAATATATATTTTCCTATAAAACTGTAGATTTATTCAAACTTGTATAACCATAACGTTATTCATTCTTTCAATTCACATGTTTTTATTTGAATTTAATTAAAACATTAAAATTCCCTTATACTGAATGAATTTAATTTTTATTTTCAGTATCTTTTTGAAAACAGAGTCTAGAATTATAAACCTATGCGAAAACTCAATTCTCAGTAGGGAATGAAAGGGTAGTTTCTTTTATTTTTCAATTAGGGATACCCAGTTCCTTCAATAAAGAGATAATAAGAATTGACCACGGATGGTGGGAAAGATTCAATCCCGAGAACTTGGACTCATCTCTTGAGAAACTGGCTAGAGGACTTGAAGCGAATCCCAGGACCTTGGTTAACCTCTAGGTACCTTTAAGAACAGAATCCAGAAAAGTTCAGGACCAGTACCAGGGTCCCCCTCATTTTAGAGAAACCACTCGCAGCATCCAGCCGGACCGGTCCTTCAAATTTGGTCAAAGTATCCGCACCCCCCTGAACAAACCAGTCAGTATCTATAGGCTTTTTCATAATAACAACCCCTCACTCTCTCTCCATTCAGATCCCATTTTCTTTACATCTTTCACGTTTTTCCTTTTCACTATTATCCAGATTATCATAATAAAATAATTTATTTCATTTTTTTCTTTTGAATATACCATTATAAATTTTTATTCATCTAATAAGTTTTATTTTTATTTATAATATAGTCCTCATAAAATCGGGTAGATTTTTTTCTCTTCACCATTAATTTGAAAACTAATTTTAATTTTTTTTTGAAGTAATAACTTTTTTAGGCGCACCTCGTACACTTTATTTTTCTATAGGATTCCATATTTTTTATCTTTTACCAAAAAAATGCTTATCATTCTTTATATTCTTAATCGGAATTATTTTAATTTTAATTTATTAAAATTATACTATTTTTCAAAATGTATCTAAATACTTATATTTCTTGAATTCTAAATTTTGTGCTTGTTTTTTATTAAATTTCCAGAATGGTTTTCGCATTTGATTAAATTTTCTAATTTCTTGACTTTTATTTTATTCTTCATAGATAAATCACACATTGGTGAATATTTTTATTATAATTAATGAAGATTATTATTTACATATTAGTAATGAAACTGTTGAAGATTTTATTTTTGTGATTAATTTGATAAAAATTCAAATTTTAATTATTACATATTTTTGTAGATTGTAATAATATATTAATTATAATATTTTGGCAAAATTTAAACTTTAGAATAATTCCCTTTTTCATAATGATTTCTAATCTTTTTATAATTTATTTTTTTATTTTCTAATACCATTTTTATTTCATTCAAAGAAAGTGTTCTTATTCTTTGTTATTCCCAAAGTACCTAAACATATTTTTTCTCTCTTTGTTCTTTAAGCACTCCGAACTCTTGTGTTGATTTTTTTTAAATATCCAGAAAGGCTCTCGAAGATTAGTGATTTGTTTAATTTTTTGGATGATTTCAAAGGATAATGTTTATTTTAGATTATTTATTTACCTATATAGGTAAAAATCATAAATCCGAGTAAATTTTTCCTTGTCCAGTGATTCGATAACTACATTTTTATTCTGAAGTAGTTGGGTGTCTCGAAATTCCAAATTACTTTTTATTTATTTATTTTTTAATTTCTTGAATTACTTATTTTTGCATTATGTCAATATTAGTTTATATTTTTTGGCAAAATGTAAACGTTATGTTTATTTCTTCATTTTCACAATTTCACTCTTTTTTTTGGTATTATTTTGTAATCAAAAAGTAGATTTATAGTTTTGACTTTTTTTAAATCTCAAGGTTGGTGATTTATTTTAATTTTCCGCAAAACACAAACTTTTATATTAGAATATTTCAACTTTTTCTTTCTAATTGAAGTTTTGTTTAACATGTAGGTACAACTGTCTCTGGAAGACTTGAGTGATTTAAATGGTTAATTTAAAAGTGAAAATTGAAGAAAATTTCAGGCAGCTTTGGTGAATTTCAATTTTTTTTTTTTTTTTTTTTTTTTTCTAATAGATTTTCTTGTATAAATCCGTCACGTCGTTTGTAGTCCCGTGAAAATGAGGCGAAGAGTACGCATCGTAGCCAGGTGGCAAAATAAATAAGCTGTATTATTTTGTGACACTGCGAGTACATGCACTGTGTATGCTAGGGGGTTGGAGAGGGGGTGCAGGGGGGTGGGTTTACGACCCTCCCCCTACGCCCGCCCCCGTGGTCTCCCAATGGCCGGTCGTAAAGAGAAGCCAACTGGCCATGGCCGCCCCCAGAGCGCGATTTACATATCGCTCTAGACCTAGATGCACACTCGATGCCTCCGGGCCAGCCACGGATATATTATTAGATATTGTAATAGAGAGAATACGAATAATTATTCTTGGATATGCCGGGCATACAAAATTCGTCGAGTTGATAAAATCCTTGCCGAGAAATTTCCAATTACTCTCAATTGGCGTTTGAGCAATTATCCTGAGAGAGATTGAGAAAGGAGAGGCGATTCTAAATGAAACGATTATCAGCATTTTCCTACTCCAATTCCAAATTTAAATCATTTCTTTTTTAGATCATTAATAAGATATAGAATTAGGTAATACTTTTAAATACAATTATTTTCTCTTCTGAATGAAAAGTTAAGCTTGAATATAGCCATCAAATTTGTTATTCCTTATTTTATTTAATTTATGTAATGAATAAACTTTATATGTTCAAACTTTTTATTATTTTTATTCATTAACATATTTTTTTTTCCAAATCCGAATTTTTTTTCGATCGAAAAGAATTTTTACTATTATAAATTTTACTTTCCTCATGATTTGTTTAGCTTGATATACTAAATGAAATTTTTAATTTTTTGTCACTCGATGTTCCTCGATGTTCCAAAAAATATTTTTTAAATTTAGAATTTTTTAATAGTTAAAATGTAGGGGTGAAAAGTTTTTGATCAATCCTGTTAATATTCCCACTGTTTAGACTTCTTTTCCTAGACGTTTACTAAAGTAAAGTACTGCTAATGTCAAACACTGAGCAAACTAATATAGGATTTATATATTTTCAGTCAGTTTAAATTGAAGCGCTTCATCATCATAATAATATAATATTCATTAAATTATATTTTATTATTCATCCAATGAATATTATCTTTCTAATTTCAATTATTTATTTCCTTTTTAGTTTTTTCCAAATTTTATTTTTTCTCAATCAAATCGAATCTTTCCTAGTGCAAATTTCAATCTCGTCAGGGTTATAGATTATCTTAGAATTTATATGGCCTCATATTAAATAAGGTTACTTTTTTGAAATTTTAGTTTCATTTTCAAATTATGGATTGGATTGTCCAAATAATATTCGAATAATTTTGAAATTTTGAATTTATTTATATGTTAAATAGTTTGGGTTGAATTTATGTTTTTATATTTTCGTCAATTTGGGCCAAGTTTCGACTCTTAATTCTAAAGAAGTTTTCAAATGCTGCTATTGGCAAATCTTGCCCAGCTTAGATCAGATTTGATTAATTTCATTTATTTAATACATAATATCTTTACAAATATTTATTTTTCCAAATACTAATATTTCACAATCGAAATTAACATTTTCTAGTGTAAATTTCAACCTCGTCACAGTTTTAGTTTGAGTTCATGTAATAGATAGATTTTTTGAATTATTTTGTTTCATTTTCATTAGAACAATTTTGTAATTTCAAATTTAATTATAAGTTAAACAGTTTGAGCTGAAAGCACTATCAGATATTTATAGGCAGTGTTTCGATTTTAAATAATTTCGAATTCAACCCTCTTCATGTTTGATTGTATTTTTAGTCATATCAGCATTAGGAGGCTTAAAAATTATTCATAGAATTTGATTTTATTAATTTTATTTAGGTAATGAATAATAATATATTTTAAATTTCAATTATTTTTATTCATTATTATTCCCCCCTCTAACGTTAATTTTTCACAATCAAAATAATTTATTTTATCAATTTAGTCATTGTCTTTAGTGTTTGGCTATTATATTTGGCTGACTTTATATTTTATATGAATTTTAAGATGAATCTTTTGCTTTTGAATAATTTTGAAATTTCAAATTTATTTATATGATAATAGTTTCGACTCGATCAAATATTTGGTTTGGAGTGAATTGACAATATTTCGATGTTTTCAAGTGCTGCTCATTTCAAATGCTTAGGTTTGATATGAGTATATTTCCATCATGAAAAAAGAAACACTTAATCAGGTTCATAATTAAGAGTACCTATTTAAATTATGCTCAAAATTAGATTTTATTCACGAAAAAATAGGTATATACTTCAAATTTCGATTATTTTTATTCCTCTTTTTATTTTATTTTTCAAATTTTAATTTTTCACTATCGAAATTAATTCTACCATATCTTTCTCGAGTAAATTTCAACCTCGTCATGATTTTAGACTATCCATAATTTGCTTGACTTCATTTATTAGAAGAATTGTTTTCAATTTCTGTTTCATTCATTTGTTCCAAAAAATATTCGAACACTTTTGAAATTTCAAATTTGTTTAAAGTTTTGAAACCATTTAGTTCAAGATCATTGATCAAATGTTCTTGTCAATTTGGACAACGTTTCGACTCTTAATTATAAAGACTTTTTTAAGTGTTACCGACGTGTCAATCGTTGTCCATTCTTCGGCCAAACATCTTCTCAAGTTCTTCCACAATCCGTCATTTCTTCTTTCTTCTTCCTTGCTTTCCTTTTTTCCTTTTGAATGTATTCTATTCTTATTATATAAATCCTCCCCCAACGAGCTCTTTCTCATAATTTCTTGTGTTTTTTTCATATCCTCTCTGCCTAAATAATCCTCCATCCTTATTTTTATAAAATAGGAATTTTGTTGAATTATCGATTTTTGCTCATTGTTCCTGGATTTCTTTTTCCAATCTAAAAAGGAGTAAGTACTTAATCAGATCCATAATTTAAGTTTTATAAATATTTATTAAATAATATTATATTTTTGTATTCAATTTCTTTCAATTATCGATTATTTTATTATTTATAGGTAGGTATTCATTTTTATTTATTTTTTTACAAAGGTAATTTTTCACAATCGAAATTCACTCTTTTTTAATTTTTAATTATCATTAAATTTATGATTGATGAATTTCTTGAAATTTTTGTTTCATTTTAAGATTAAACCTTGTTCCACATACATTCGAACTATTTTTAAATTTTGGATTTTTTTTCGAAACTAATGAAATCAGACATTTTTTATCAAATATTCATGCAAATATTTCGACTTCTAGTTCTAAAATCTTTTTCAAGTGCTACTAATCTCAAACGATGTCCAGCCTCGGATCGATATATTATTCATTCATGTCAAAAAGGAGCACTTAATCATTTTAAAAATGAGGAGTCTAAAGGGTATATGTTTCGATAAGAATATCTCATTAAAAATATCCAGACTACATAGTGGTTTAAGGTAGCTAATTCACAAAAGCCTCAGCACAATAATTCTTACTTAATTTTTTCTCAAAAATCATTTTATTATTCTTACATCCAATTGAAAAATCCATTATTATTTTGATTCCCATGTTAGGTTCCCTGAATAAGGGGCAAAATTAGAAATTTTGTTAAATTATTTTATAATCGCTAACCATGGCCATAATTTTATGTTACTGGCATTTTAAGTGTATTTTCACCAAGAGTTTACACTTTTATTTTATATATATTTATTTATTCTCGAATATTTTTAAAATTGTTCAATTTCTACTTAATTTTTATCAAAGATTGGACATAATTTACTTACATTTTTCATATTGTGGTATTTGGGATAAATTTTGTGCAAAAATTTGATTAAATTTTAGGTTTTCCATAATTTGAAATTTTAAGTATAGTCTATGAACATCTTTTGTAAATTTTTTTGTATGCAATTATACTTTTTCTGAAGTTCATTTCTCGTTCTATTTCAAAATGTTTTTCGAATCAAATAATTGGATTAACCATTAAATATATTTTATGATTACAATTTTAGAATATATGTATAATTCAAATTTTTATAAATAGGATGAAATTTAACTACCCCGCAAATTTAAATTTTTGCTATTTTCTATGCCCAAATTTTAAACTTTTTTTTTTTAATTCTTTTTTCGTATTCTCTGTATTTGATTAATATGGATTTATAATTCCTTTTCATTAGCAGTGGATGGGAATTCCAAAAGAGAGAGAGGTTATAATTAAACATGATTTTCGAGCAGATGTGATTTGTTTTTGGTTCTTTTAGAATCACGACCTGTACATAATTTATATCCAAAACAAATCTCAAATCTCTCGAGAGGCCTTTCTCTGATGACTGACTGATTTCTCCATGAATTTCCCGTATTCTTCTAGTTTGGATGCTAAATTAAACGATTTAAAATTAACGTTGATTACTCCCCTCGGTTTTCTATTATGAATTTATTAAACTCGGAGACCTCTGGGTGAATGGGCCAGAAGGGCGAACTTTCGAGGCAGGGGCGGGCGTATTTCATCAGGGCTGAGCTAAGCCGAGGCACATTCGGTTTTACAGCAACCCTTACTCACCTCCTCCACCTTGGCTAATAGAGACACAGATTAGAAGTGTTATTTCGTCCAATTATGACAGCAATTTTAGGCTTTTATGTTAACGGCGAGTGATTTTCGAAGCAGGTTCCGCCAATGAATTTCGTTGATTGTTATACCGACTAATGGAATAGGGCCATTAGCCCCTGCTGCATGCCGGCTATCGCCAATTAATTCAATTCAATATTCGCCTAAGGCCACATAACATTCTCCAGCGAATTTGGAGGATTGCCTTGAATGGAGCGACAACTTGCGATTGATTATCAGCCATCAACCACCGGCAATTTCATTTCATCATTATTAATAGCATTTCAAATTTTTCAATTTCATTTTGAAAATTTCGTCAGAATATAGATTAAATAAAAATCTATATTTTCCAAATATGAAGAATACTATTTAAATTTAATAGAACAATTTTTTCTATCGAATTCTTTAATTTTCATTGGACAATCTACCCGATCATTTTTTTTCCATTTCAAATGACCCGATTTCATTTTGTTAATTCGTCAGATAATGAGTAATTACATTTTATAATAATTTAAATATTTCGAGACAATTTTTTTCTCAAAATTTGAATTTTTAGTGAAACCACACATAATTATTCATAATTATTTATTGAATAAGAACAAATAATTATAATTAAATATGATTTAACAAAAAATTCACATTTTAATCAAATTACTTAATCACAAAAGTAAAAGCTTCAACAGTTTCATTATTAATTTTTTCTCTATAATTTTTGGATTTTTTCATATTATCAAGTTTATTTATTTATTATATTTCAGATTATTCAACTTTATTTTGTATTTTTCTACAAAATATAGAATAAAGAGAATATAATTATATATTTTCCGAATATAAATAAGCATTAAAATTTGATTATATATTTTTTCTTTCAAATTTATTGATTTTCGTGTCTTAATATTTAAGTAGAGAATTTATGACTAAAATGTTTAAGATTTATTTTATAATTTATGCAATTTTTTCGATTAACAATTGTAAAATTAATTTGATTATTTTCTACAGAATGTAGTGTAATGTAGAGTTCTTAATTTTTTTCTAAAAGGAATTAAAATAATCACTTAAATTGTGAAATTTAATTTTTCTTCTAAATGTATTGATTTTTTTTGTCACAAAATCCATTTAAGTATTTTTTTTGGATTATTCGATTTCAATTTTCTATTTTACGTTTATTGTTTACCTGTTATTTTACGTATTTTTGTTATTTGTTAACTACGAATAGGCCGGAATTTAGTGAAAAGTTATTCCATTTTCCAAATGAGACTAAAGGGGGAAATTTTTCTTTGATTTTTTTTTATTTCCACTTAGAAATTTTGTGTACTCTAATCTTGGATTTAAAATTTTCAGATTCATTTCCTAATTTTCTAGAAAAGATGGTACAATAATAAATTTTTAAAGTCGAAAAATCATGAAATATTTGTCATATACAAATTTGTTTATTTTTACTTGAAATTTCTTTTAAAATTTTTTTATAATACATTCATTTAAAAAAAAAAAAAAAAAAAAACTGAATAATCGTTAATTTTTATGATCCAATTTTTTTTTCTCTCCAAATTTTTGGGGTTTACGCATGGTTTGTATTTTTCCAGAATCAAAGGATTTTTCATGAATTAATAAAGAATCCTTGCCATTTTATTATCCTAATATTGAATTATTTCTTTCAATTAATTTTGGAAAATTCTAGATAATATTACAATCTTTTACAATTATTTATTAAAGATTTGAGATTATTACATTTTCGATTTATTTTAGTATTAGATCTCTTTCTTAAGGTCTTAATAGTTCATAGCTAAGGTTCCAATTATTATTTTAAAGATAGATGATCAAATTTTTAAAATTTTAGTTTATTTTTTCATTTAAAGCTAATTATTTATATATCAGTAAAGATAAATTCAATAAATGTACTAATATTTTCATTTTTATAATTAAAACACACTTCAAAAGTTTTCAATTAAATTCTGTGGTAATCATTTGTGATGTTTCATTTCAAATAGACTTATTCTGATTTAGTTTGCTAATAGAGGAAATGTGGGCAAATTTCGAATGGAAATTGATTGGAATTCAATTATATTTCGAAGGTTGCGTCTCTATTTGATGCAAAGCGAATACTTCATCTAAGCCTAGGCATTTCAAGGCAAATACCTGGCTAGAGATGTCGGTGGCATCTTTGGGACTCCCCGGGTGGAATGTGAACCCCGGAAAGGCTAAGAATGACAGAGGAAGAGCAACGTAGAGACCATAGAATATCCAAACTAGCGTGCTTTCCTTTGCTGTATTGTATATGTTGGCTTTAGTTTTAGAAAGAAAAAGAATGGTTGAGAGAGTATGGTAAATCGCCTAGAGATTGAACGATATTGAAACACTAGTAGATCTTTTAATCTGCCACTAGCAGGCAAATCACTAAACTTATAAGAGTGGTTATTAATCAAGTCTTTCATTCTATTTCTTTAATTTTTGTAAAAATTGTAAGTTTTTCAAATGTTGACTATGCTGAGAGTTCAAACTTGTTAATAAATTTTTATTCAAATTTTCTATTTTAATAATAATTTAGTATATTTTTTTGCCACGATAGTTTAAAATAATTTAGGTATTGAATATAGCTTTTTAATAAAATTTACGAAATATGTTAATTAGGTTTAATTAATTTTCACCATTTTACCCTCTTTTAATGACCGAATTTTGAAATATTCTTCCTTAGTGAGCGTTAGGAGAATATTTTGCTAAAATTTTAACTTTCTTAGGTCAAATGACTTGGGTTGGGCGTTGACTTATCAGCGAATGAGTGAGTTGCGATTTTAAAGACAAAAAATTGTTTTGTCTAAAACACACCACAGAACTTAACTATATTTCAGCCTGCTTTCAAAGTCGTTAAGTAGGAAGACAAGCAAAATTTATTTATACTTCAAAAAATTGATTTTAAAACATACTATTACTAGCAATAATTAAATCTTTCGCTGATTTTTTACGTCATTATCCAATGATGTTCTATTCTTATTATTCTTTTCATTGTGAGTAAAGTATTTTATCCCACAGGATCATAAAGAGTAATTGTGCAAAATATTAAAAAATACAAATTTAATTATTTTGATTCTTTTAACCCTCCCTCTTATTTAGGATACCTAGTTTTTATTCCATTTTGTCCATATGGTCCTAAAAAATAATCGTACAAAAGCTGCTTCAATATTTAATTTGATTGATTATCATCAATTTTGGGTAAATGATTTTTGACCCTTTCATTTCGCAGAATCACTGTATAAAATTTAGTCTATATTGCCCAAAGATTTAATTATTTTAATTTTTTGCCCCTCCCCTCTCTTCTAGAACATCAAATTTTTATTCCATTACTCTCTTTGGTTTATAGAACAATTGTACAAAATTTGATCCAAATCGGTTAGAGATTTAATTTTATTATTTCTCCTCCCCCAAATTTTGTATACCTACGTAATTTTGATTATATTTATTTCTCAGGTTCATAAAAAATCATTGTAACACAATTTGGTGTATCGGCCTAAGATTTGATTAAATAATTAAGTTTACGTGATCCAATTTTAACCAAAATTAACTAAATGTTTTTTATCTACTTACAAAATGACTAAATATAAAATTTTGTATTGAAAATTTATTTAGTTTTGGAGGCAAAGCGCTCCCTAACCCACTAACAGACATTTTCCAATAATATTAGTATATTATTATCTCTGAAATTTTATTTTTTGAATAAAAAACGAAACATTGCAAATGATGGTTGATTAGTGCACTATTACTCGATCAAACACCCGCTGAAATCTCTTCATAATTAATCAATGAATTTGAATCAAGGAAATATTAATTTTTTCGTAATTTACTAAATAATACTTTTTTGTAGGTATTAATGTCGTTAATTCAGTAATTTTTTGATTTTTATTAAAGTCAAAAAGCAATTTTTGAGAAATTTCCAAAAAATGAAGCAAAAAACAACACGTTTTTCAAACACGATTACAATTGGTAAATGGAAATTGTTGATACGCCAACTGGTGGTGAAAACTTGATCTCTCTCAATTGAGTCTTCTGCAGCTGATTGATCAGTGTTTAAATGACATATAAGCAAGAACCAAATCTATTTATTAAATAATATCTTTGATTGTGGATGACATTTGTGACAGCGACCCAAATGCGTTAGTTTCAATTTCTACCACATGGCAGCACTGAACTTTCCATTTACCAATCCTATCCCATACTTGGCAAGTGAAAGTACTAAAATTACTATAAAGAATATCATTCAATTAAAATTAATTTTTTTTTCCCAGCATTTTCAATTTTTGTTTCCACTGAATTTTGAAATATCTTCCTATGGGAATAAACATAAAGTTCGATTAATAACCACTCGTGGATGTTAAATATTCTATGATTGTTGGAATTCTCGAAGGCTGCCACAATTTCGCCTTTTTTATTTTTTATTTTTTATTTTTTTTGAGAATTAATATTTATTTCAGTTTAGTGGTATTTAATTATTATTGGTAACTAAAATGAAAAATAATACTTTTTTCATTATTTTTTAGTTTTTTTTATCTTTTGTTTTTGATGATTCATATTCAACGAAATATTTTCCAAAATCACACATACTTATAGAATTTTTCAAAATTTAGCATATATGTATATTAATTAAAATTCCAAACAGTTAAAAAATCGTGTTTTTTTCGTCAAGATTATAATAAATATACTTATTAAGAACGTCTAAACTAAATAACATAATTTTAATGTTGATAATTGTTTTAAAATTGTTTCTTATCGAATTTTCATATTTTAGAAGGCACGAGAATTATGAACTTGACCACTTCATACATTCATACATTCCAATGAATTTAATTAATATTCATAAATCTTACTCAAAGTGTTTTTTGCCATTATTTTTCTCTCTCTCTATATTTATTATTTAATGTTTAACTTTAATTTTCTTTCTTTAAAACCCCACAATATTTTATTTAAATTTGTTTTTTTTCTTTAATCTCTGAAATATTTTAAAGACAAATCTTATTTAGTGAATCGAGAGAAACATTTTTTAATTTCGATTTTTTTTATTGAAAATTGTAAATTGAATAATTTTGTAAATGAATATTGGTTTTCGATTATTTCAAGTCCAATAAGTTGTCCGATTTATTAACGTGATAATAAATATCTCGGTTTGAATATGAATCATGTTTTGCCAATTTGAGTATATCTAATTGAACAAGTTGCCCGGTTCAAAGTTCAGGTACATTGACTATGAATGTTTATGCGATTAATGTCTATAATTGGTTTCGAATATTGCCAAAAGCCCTTCTAAAGGTGGCACATTGTGGTACGCCTCGGGTTGAGGCGAGCTTCCAATGATGGATGATTTTATCATTGCTGATTGCTTATTTAGATAGAATCGAACGCGGAAAAATGGCTGATTCATCCGAGAACAAATAGACGCTGGCTCGATCAATTCATTAATGCCCCTAGTACTAATGCCAATAGTTCACTTTTTTGGCAACATGGCGGTGCCGGAAACAAATCGACATACTAAACTTTAAAGGCAAACAATTTATTAAAATTTAGCTCAAGTTGTGAACATGAATAATTGATTGTTTTTTTTAGCAGAAGAGTTGTTATTTTATAAGAACAATTCAAAAAGGGTGTCCTTTGTTTGATGCAAATAAATATACACTAATATATACATATAAATAAGTATATAATCATATATATGTTTATTATTTGTTTGAGACTATAGTTTTGAATTCTTTGATTTCATATTCAGTAATTTTAATAAATATTATATTGATTAGTAATGAAGCTATTGAAGCTTTTATTTTTGTGATTAATTTTACTAAAATTTGAATGAATTATAATTATTTATTGAAGAAATAATACAATAAAACTACGACGTTTCGATCGACCCATTCTGCGATCGTTCTCAAGCATGAGCACCCACTCCGATTTTAGGTTAACTCATACTTGAGAACGATCGCAGAATAAGTCGATCGAAACTTCGTAGTTGTATTATATTCTTTGTCTTGTTCAATAAATAATTATAATTAATTATGTGTGATTTCAGTGAAAATTCAAATTTTAAAAACTACGTATGTTAGTTTATTTTTGAGCACTAAGCCGCAAATCAACATGTCTTAAAGTTTCAAGAGTGTTTATCAATGCATATTGATTGATATACCGAATAAATATTCATTCACCTTTTAATGCTCAAAATCGAACAAATATAATATTTATTTAAAAAAACACTGAAAAAATGAAGGCAGACCTTCGAAACTATAATCTTAAACAAACGAAATTACATAGATGGTTATATATGTAAGTAAATTTAATTATAAATGTGTATAATTATATGTATTAAGCAGAGGAAAGATACCCTATTTGCTCTTATAAAATAAATTTTATAAATAGGTTAATATACCTTCGAAATTCAAAGGCAAAAAAAACTAACTTGCAAAAATGGAATAAATAATTAGAAAAGGTTCTTAATTAAACGAATTCAAAAAGGATTTAAAAGTCAATAAATACTAAATTTTATTTAATTGAATGTTCAAATTAAGCACCAATCCTGTTACCCATTATATTATAATGCCCGATTTTGATTTTTTTTTTAATATCAAATTTATACTTTTTATAATTATTTAATTTATTTCTTACTTCACTAGTTATTAAAATAGATTTTTTTTTTTTTAATCCGAGCCAACTTTTATTTTATTCTCAATGTATCTGACTAACCATTTATTCCTTGTTTGAAAAAAAGAGGAACTTTATTCAAATTCTCTTGGCAAAAGTCAGGTTTGTTTTTTCTTCATCGAAAAAAGTCTACAAAACCGAGAGTCAAGAGACTTAACCTTAAGATGAGGGATTTACTTTTTACCCTTTCTTGTTCTAGAGGAAAAAAATCTCTCTTTTCGTATTGCCTATTTATTCTCGAGAGAAGCCAGCTTTAAATTTTGTTAAACCCTTTTTATTTAATTAATTTTCTTTTCAAGCGTCTTAATATATTTAATTTTTAACATTTTAATTTTGGGTCTAGAACATTTTAAGAACTTTTTTTTTGGCTTTTCGGCCTTTCTAGCCATAAGCCAATTTACTATACTAATTATAAATTTGTCTTTACCCCGGGGTCAGATTTTAGCCGGATACCTCGAGTCGGATTCAAACCCGGATCCACTTGGTTAGCATGCTGACACGCTAACCCCTAGCCTAACCCGACCCATTTTTAAGTGGGTTGATTTGACTTTTACACAAGAAAATTTGAATAGAAATGAGAATGAGAGTGATATCAATATTGCAATTTGAAATCTACAGCTCCATTAACAATCTTTCTCAATCAGAGCAATTATAAATAGTTTTTAAAATTTAAAAATTTTCGTTACTAGTCGTTTTTTTTTTTGTTTTTTTATTTTCTGAGAATTTCTTCTCTTCTTTTAGAAACTTTTTTTAATGCCTCTTAAATTTAATAATATTTAATTTTAATGCCTAGTTACTTATTATTTTACTTAATATATAGAATTATTTTTTAGAATCTAATCTTATTATTTTTACACACTTAATTAATTTTATACTTAGATTATTATAAATAATTGCTCCGATGAATGATTGATTAGGTTTTGAAAGCTAGTTAAATTTGTTAAGATTTTCTTGGAATTTTTTCGAGGCGTTTTTTTTTTTAATTTTTTACTTTATTTTGTTGAAATTTTCCCATTAATTATATTTTTTGTTTCATTTATTTTTTTTGAAAAAATATAGAGAATGCCCTGTAAATATAGGAACTTTTTGAGTCATTTATACATAATTTGAATTTTGTGATGTATTTTTTTTTAAATCACTACGATTTTGTTGAAATATGTACAAATTGCTATTTTTGGATATAAAAAACACCGAAAGTGAAATTTCGTTCCGAATCTTGTCTATCGTTATTAGAGAGAGATATTTAAAAAATTAATGATAGTCTACAGTAATTTCGAAACGACTTTTCACCGAAACTATTTATCTAAGGCTCGACCTAAATTGAATTTGATAATGCGATGTTTTTCTTCAAATTAGTTCTCGGCCCCTTCATGGCTTCGAGTAGATCCAGTTGCTTTTAGCGGACAAGGGAGAGTCGAATAGAGAAATGGTATAATTTTTAAATTTTTTATGCGTTTCCATGCATATAATTTAATTTCATTCGAAAATTAACCGAAAGGTAAGAATGATTACTCCGTTGTCTCATTTTTTTCGTTAATCAGCCAAGAGCAATTAGAATATACACGCCTGACGATAAAAATTTTTGAGGTAGCGAATGTTGAGATTAAAATTCGTTTGAAAAGAAAGTAATTTTTTTTTAAAGCTAACTGTCTACTAAATGAGATGAGTGAGTTACAAGAACTCTTGAGCTACTCTTTCAAATCACATTCAAATGACGATACATCGAGAGATTGCTATTAATTTCTATCAAAATATCTATATATTATATACCAGGGACATACCCACCCACCCTCTCTGACCATCTAGCATCAGACACTACATTTTAAATGTAAATTCACAACACTAATCATTATAAAATACCCTCTGAAATATTTATTAACTATTACTTTTTTCAAAAGTTTTTAGATTAAGGTAGTTCTTTCGCTACAATCCACACAAAAAGTTTTAGCTTCGTAACCACTCTATACACATGAACGGTGCTAAAATTTTAGGTTATGTTTTTTAACGTGACTGAACTTCTCACAATACTATATCCTCTTTATGAATGGATCCTATCCAAGCGATTGTTCTTATATCCCCTCCACTAAAAATAATCGCCCAAATATGTTTAATTTTTATTTTTTATCAAAACTACCAGGTAAATAATTTCAATTTTTTTTAAGTTACCCCGAATATATTATTCTAACAAATTTTAATTTTTCATAAAGATGGTGAAAGTCCTTCAATTAAAAAAAATAAAATAAAGATCATTTTACCACCCTTTCCCATGATACCATATGCACAAAATTTCATTTTTAATTGCAATTATTTCATGTTTGGTGTGATAAATCGTCTACAAATTTTAATAGTGTGTTTATTATGATTTTAATAACTTATATTCTTAATTTCGAGACTTCTTGAATTTTTGCATTTGTGAAAGAACTACCTTAAAATATTTTTATTTTTTTTTATTTTCTTCTTCAAAAACAAAACAAAAACTAATTTGGTCCCCCCATCCCCGAAACGAATTTCTGGGTACGTGCCTGTTATATAGCTATGTATATAATATATATTATATATAGATATTCCAAAACACAACTACTAACTACAAATCTATATTTTCTAAATTGTTTTATCAGAGAGTTTTGGAAGCATCAATTTAACTTTCTAGCAATATTGGATAGAGAAGATATTTTTGTTGTTTTATTTTTTTCCTAAAATGAAATTTCTGGTAATTTTTATTATTCATTTTAGTATTCAAATTGTAATTTTGTATTCGTTGTCCAGATATTGTTGTTTGTGTCATTTTCAAATCCAAAATTGTGTTGTATTTTGTTGCTGCTAAATATATTTGTCCGGATATTGCAAGAAAGTGACAGACTGAAGCTTGGTTCTTTAGTAAATCCGGAAATCGTGAAGATTTTGCGTTGAAGATGTCTGGAAGCATGTGATAAGTGATTGAGAGCTGGTGTTGTCAGAAGAACTCATCTCGCAGGACGATGACGGTGGACCAATAATCCTGATTGATGATGGAGGCCGGGGTCTGAAGAGTTGATGACGATGACTGGATTTGAGCTAGGGTCCGCAGGAAGTAAGGTCGTCGTCGTCGTCGTCGTCGTCGTGGTCCTTATTGATTGCCTTGGGGACGCCTCCTGGAACAAACCCGGCCTGCGGTTAATATCCATTATTTGTTGTCGCCAGAGTCCTAAGACTAACAGCATCCGGCTGGGGATTGCACATGGCGTCACTAACGACTTGACATTTGACTTGGGATAAGCTTGCTCGCCTCCCCAAAAACATTTCCCACCAACCGACCAACTCGAACCTTCACTTTAATCTTACTTAAGCAGTTTATTAAAAACCCAAAGCCATACCTAGTCATTTACTTTGCCATTTACAACAAAATTCTACCTGAACAAATGACACTAGAATAACTGATCCTCATTATCTATTATTGTCAAACGAATATTAATCAGTATACTTGATGAGCTATACTGGCTGAGTGGCTGGAGTATTAAATTCATTCAAAAATTTTCATTTAATTTTTTACCTATTCCTGTTTAGTCGTATCTGAAACGTGGATAAAAATCAGCTTTAAAAATACTTTAAAGACATGAAAAAAATTGCTAAAATTTGTGGAGAACATAACAAGTTTTAGAACAAGTATTCAGGTTTTCCTTTAATTTATTTTTTAATTTCTTGCAGATTTGAAGCTTGAATGGATGAGTTATTCTATATTGAAAAAGTTTCGATTGAAACCCCCTCACCTAGGTTAGGCATTTTTAATGAATTTTAATCATAATCGATCTTATTTTGACCACTGTATATACTTGTTGAGAAAGCTATCCTTTAAGACGCAGCTCATAAGCTCTGTACACAGTCATACCAATATTCATTCACTCTATATTCATACAAACACGGCGCAGAACTTGAGCCTCATCTACGATACAGTCACACGAACATGTAAATATCAACTTGACATTGTATGATGACAAAATACCTTCTCGAAACACTAGAAAATGAATCCGGAATAGGGGTCGAAATGTTATCTAATAAATACAAATATTTTAATTAAGCTTAACTCTTGAATAATTGTTAAGTCGGTGATAAAGCATTATACAATAAGAGAATGAAGCAAAAAATATAAGCAGAGTTTTGTGATTAATGCAAGATTTTTAGGGTTAGACCAACAATGGTGTAAATAGAAAAATAATTACATTTTTCTATAGCAACATTATGGCCACTACATTAGTTGGAGCCACTCAGGTCGTCAATTTGTCTGATATTAATTAAACATGAATCCTCTCAAATCTAATGTGACTTAGACTGCATTTATTGTCACTTGAGAAACCGGAATCATATTAGAGGTAAGGATCCCAAATGCTGGGATAAAAGAAAGATATTTTAATTAATATAGCTAGTCTAACTCGAAGTCTTCCAGATCATCAGTCTGGCCAAAAAATTTACTTGGCACTGATTTAAAGAAAAGGAAATTTACAGCAGAAGGGTGTATCAATATAATTTTACAAAAGAATTGAAATTACAGGCGGACCGATAATATAATAAATAAATTGGAAAAAAATAGAACAAGTTTGGCCAAGAAGGGAAAACAGTGCCAGAATCTGACCCTTCATCAGCAGTGGTTTATAACTTGATCTTATGAGCAGACGGAGATTACAGGTTATGAAACTTGATTATATACCGAACACATTTTCGATTATTAAAGTTAATGGAACGATTTTTTTACACTATTTCTTTTGTGTAGAAAAGAAAGTTTAGTTAAGTCAAGATATTTTTCATCTTCACAGAGTATGAAGAATACTCACCTTGGGAGGGATTCTGGATCTTGAACTCAAAAACTTAATCAAGTGAGCTATTATTATTATTAAATCTTTTATATGTATTCACTTTGTGTCATGAACAAAATAATTAGGATATAAATAGAGTGTATGTATCTGATAGTCAAATTATTTCTATATATGAATCTGTTGACGGAGACTATTAGAGAAGTTAGTTGGATGCTTTAGTCTGATTTCAATTGAAAGTCAAAGGATTGAGTTTCTTTAAAATGAAATAAACGTCCGCCTGTTTCAAATTGGAGTAGCCTATGATTAAATTTTGAAGAGATAAACAAAACATCTATTTTTCTTCAGTGGAGTATACAAAAATAAGCAGAGAGAACTTAAAAGAAGGTAAGAAATTCCATTATCTGGTAAGCAAAGTCACGTGGGGCAGAAAGAGCCAAAAAGAAATTAAATTCAGAATTGTTAGAATGGGTTTTAATTCAAAGCAAAAATTATTATGCTTTTTTTGAAGAAATTTCCTTTTTGGAGAGAGACGGACTGGAAGAATTTTTAATTGAAAAGTAATGGAAGACAGCCCAATAGTAAAGAAAAAAATGATTAGTACATTTCGAAATAAGATGTATTTATTGGACTGTCATTCTTTTTTCTCCCCTTTTTTTTAAAACCAACGTTTCAAATGATTCTTCCCTCTTTCTTCATTGACCCTTTGAAATCCCGAAGAAGGAGGGAAGAATCCTCCGAAACGTTGGTTTTAAAGGAAAGGGGAGATAAATAGAATGGCATTCCATTAAATACATCTTATTTCGAAATGTAATAATTTTTTGTTCAGTATCCTTGGGCTGCCTTTCATTACCTTTCACCTACTAATTATTATGCTTCTTCTCGATCAGGTTAGAAAATAAAAAGATGTTGCTAAAAACATAAATATGGGGCCTTGCCATGTGAAATCTGAACGGTAGATAGAAAAGAGAGAAAGAGGCTGGAAGTAATGTGGTATTACAAAAGAATTTTAAAGATTAAAAGATGTAGAGAATTACAAACGAAGAAGTTATTTAAAAAAATTCAACACTGTAGAATAATGAAGAAAAGGCAAAATGATAAGACACACCTTAAAGCAGTGGTTCTTAACCTTTTTAAGCTGCCTACCCAAATTTGAGAAATATGTTCATGTCACGACCCCCCCCTTCCCGTCAAAAAAAAAAAATAATTACTTTTTTTTTAGACGATACTTGAGAAAGTTTCTAAAATTTTCAATGATTACTTTTTTAACCCACATTTAATATTATTTTGTAACAATTAAGATAACCAAAGATACTTTTCGATCTAAACAAAATTTAATAAAAAAGTGCGTGTTTTCATAGTATTGAATAAATCAAAATATATTTATCAACTTATAATAATATGTAAAATATTTGATTAACGACTCTGTGCGACCCATAGGTTAAGAACCACTGGCTTAAAGCATTAAGGATTGCTAAAGAATATATATGCTGTGAGTAGGATTTATGTAAACATATATAAAACTTATTTTTAAATATGACAATCAAAATGATTAATTTTTTTTAAGTTTTTGGTGGTCAGATCGGTGAAACATTTTCTGGTTAGACCATTCAAATATACAAACATTTTAACGAATATCACTTTTAAATTTTTTTTTTCATTTGATAATTGAATTCACTTTTTAACTCTCCAATTTTTAAATAATTAATACTTTATCAATTCATCCTTCTTTTAAAAGATAAAATTTATTTTTGCATTTTAAGGAGCAAGATCAAGTAAGAACGCGCCCTTAGCTTGTCCCCACAGAGAAGGGATTCTATAGATTGACGTGCAGCATCCCTCTGATTCTACCCTGCAACCCCACTCGCCCCGCACCAATCTCGGCACCCTTAGAGCCAGTCAACCATTCTGCGAGCCCCAGCAAGATCATCAAAATATCTCCCAATGATAGACGGAGAGAATGGAGGAAGTAGGGTCAGTTAATTCGTCAGCCGCATGAATTGAATGGCATTTGCAAGGGAAAATTACTATTTAAATAAAACTGAAAGAGAGAGAGAGAAAGAGAAAACCAGAGAGAAAAAGGAGAGAAAGAGAGAAAGTGATCAACATACCTTCTAAGATTACATCCGAAATCTGGAGCATTTCTCACTAGTTGCCAAAAGGGATTTTTTGAAATGTTCTGGAACAAAAAATATACATGGAATTAAAAATTAATTATATTGCTAATAATAATAAAGCTTAAAGAGTATATGTGAGTATTATGCGAGTTAAGTAATAAGTTTTAGAAACATTATTCATCTCGGTGTTGTGAATTTTTTACTATACCATACAGGATATGGTCAAGTATTGTAATCGAGCATGGAAAAAGTGTTTTTTTCGATTCGTTTTTTTGAAATTTGTCAAAAACGGCTGAAACTATTTTCATTAAAAAAATTGGGCGAAACCATGCCATTTCGGTCTACAAAAAGCCCTAATAAGTGAATATCGAAAAAATTAAATTTTTCGAGAAAATTCAAAATGTCTGTTAGTACATTAGTAGGTCAGTTAGAACATGCGTTACCAAATTTTTGAGGACGCACTAGCTCAAAAACTAGTGTGAATATCAAAACGAAATTTTACATCTAGTTTAGGTGCATTGAGATTAAGAGCTGATTAGATTTCGGTTGAAATCGAACCAAAAATTAAGGGGGAAAGGGGCGGTAAAAATTAAAATTATAAGATTTTCAAACTAAAAAAAATCCCTGAGTCAGGCCGTAGGAAGAGGTAGATTTCGAAGGGGCTCTACTCTCCATTTAGACTGATCTTATAAAAACTTTTCAGACACAAGTTAGAGAGGTTAATTAGTAGAATATTAACCATTTGCAACCGAACTGGTATCATTCATATTAACGTTGTTGTGAATTTTTTAAGATTTCAACTCCCCACCATTTCCACCCCCTTGGGGCTGAACTCACCAAAAACTAATCAGTTCTTGTTTACACCAAGAATACATTTTGTGCCAAATTTTATTGCAATCGGTTGAACGTTGCGGCCTGCAGCGCACTCACAAAATTGCGATTTATACCCCCCACATACCTACATATTTATATAATACATATAAACTTTTGAATGGAGGGTGGTTTTGGGGTCTAGGGGGCATGAACGAGAAAAACTATGATGAAATTTTCCAGAAGTTGCAACATGAGAGTGAACACAATAGTTATATTTCTTCGAAATCTACCTAAAACCGAGAAAAATGAAATATATGTACCATAAAAATAATAAAATAATAAAAAAGAGTTATTATTTGGGGGGGGGGGGGGGGGGTTAAAAAATTAGAACTATCAATATAAGTCTTAGAGCCATGAAAGACGAAATTTTGCACATGAACCCTATACGTCCTTGTGAAAATGACTCACTATGTGAAATTGAGGAGGGGGGGGGGGGATATTTTCGAACAAAAATCGAAGAAATTGCTATTTCTAATAAAATTGTCTCATAATTAAAAGGAGATATTTGGGGAGTCGGGTTGGCCAAGCTGGCTAAGGCGCTGCCTCCGCTTCAGCATCGTTGATGACGATGTTCAAGCGGGACGCTCGGTTTCGAGCCTGGCTAGCATATAAAATTTCTTCCGGCTAAAACTCGGCTCCCTCACTAACCCTACCAACACTTTACTGATGTGCTGTCTAAATGGGCTTTGTTCCCGATGACAATAAATAAATAAAAAAAAACAAACAAAAAAAAACGAGATATTATTAAATGCTAATAGGCCCAAAATTAAGAGAGGGGTGTCCTTTAACACTGCTCGTCAAAAGTTAAACAAAAATTTGTATCAATAAACCTAACAATTGATTCCAGTAGAGTTTTTTACGCTGATTATTATCATACAATTTCCCGATTTTTTACAACAGGTCAGAGTTTCGAGATATTATCGGTCATTTTTTTCTAGTCCCATTAGATATTTAACAGCAATATTTGAAATCAAAATATTTTGTTGGCGTTATAGGAAACAGCTTTCTTTTTAATTTTCAAATTACCACTTGAATTTAGCTCATTTAGAACTCGGGCTATAACTAAAAAACTAAGACCATATGTTTTTATCTATGTTTATTTTCCTTTATAATCACGTTTTTTTAGTAATAACTCGAGTTCTAATTAAGCTAAAAACAAGTAGTAATTTGAAAATCAAAGAGAAAGCTGTTTTCTCTTACGTCAACAAAATATTTTGATTTCAAATATTGATTAAATTGAAAGTTTTTGTGCCGAGGGTAGCAGAATTTTTATATATTGTCTCCTTCAAATATTGATGTTTAATATCTATAATGGGACTCGAATAAAGGTCGAAATGGCTTTTTCGTCGCTTTGACCGATAATATTTCAAAACTGTGACCTGTTGTAAAAAATCGGAAAATTCCATGATAATCAGCGTATAAAATTCAACTGGAATCCATTGTTAGGTTTACGGTTACAAATTTTTGTCGAGCCATGTAACTATAAATTATTTTAATTCAATATAAGAGAGTGCCCAGGTTAATGGTAAAGTCATGTGGATGGCCACATCAGTTTATTTTATTTTTAGGAGGGGTGCCCCCAAACTGACTGTGGTGGATCATGTGCCACGTTTCGTAATAGCCGCACGGCCTTGACATATAGAAAGCACCGAAGCCTGATGGCTACCAAAATTAGGCAACATTTTGCAGAATCAGATTAAATGATGGGTTACCAATTACATGCATAATTACTGCCTCCCCTATTCCATTCATGTTGCTAGTATCCCAGTGGAATTCTTATTCATCTTTGGAGAAATATTATCCACATCACTCGCTTCGCCTGCTCGATGGGCGAACCTAGTATTGAATAGACACAACAATTTTAATTTTTTTTTTCTGCTCATTATGTTTAAAAATACCTGAACATGGAGAAAAATCATATTCAACTATAATTATTCTGTCTGTGAGTCTGTGTTTCAAATATCCACGATAATTTAAGATCGAAAAGTCGAAAGTCCGTTTTTGTGTTAAAATAAAATTGTATTTCCAATCCCGAGCCACGATTAGATTTTGGGATTTCTAGCTTTAGAACTTCAAAAATGCAGAAAACATCATTTTTTGAATGATTTTATTGAGATTTTAAGCCGATGTATTTATAAAATAAATTGACACGTTCTGATGTGGCCATCCACTTGAATTTACCATACACTTCTGGTTTAGTTTGGTACAAGGGCCTAGATTTTCATTGCCCCCCTCCCCACACTTTGTGCAGTTAGTTTTTGCATTTTTAGTCTTCTGGTAGCCCACTGATTATGTATACAAAATTTGGTTGAGTTTCGTCCAAGGGCCTAGATTTTCATTTTTTGACAACCACGAACAAATAATACAATATAACTACTACGTTTCGATCGATTTATTCTGCATATATAATCGGAGTGGGTGTTCATACTTGAGAACAATCGCAGACTAAGTCGATCGAAACGTCGTATTTATATTATATTATTATTGTTGGTATTCAATAAATAATTATAATTAATTATGTGTGATTTAAATAAAAATTCAAATTTTAATCAAATTAATCACAAAAATAAAAGCTTCAACAGCTTCATACTAGTTTAAAAGTATGAAAGATTTCAATTTGCTGATGGTAATAGATTCAAATTTTCTTAGAAAATCGTAAGATGGTGTCATCTATTAAATCATAAGTCAGAGGGGTTGTTTTTCACCCCCTCTGGAATCGAACCCGAGTGCCAATAATAGCAATCCGGGCCATCAGGATCACCTGCGAACTGCGAACCTCTCTGACATATGTAAACGCGTTAAATATTTTACTCAAAGATTGTTATTTTAATTTGTAAAATTTCGGGATCTAGTGATTCTAAATTTAAACATATAGCCATGCCATATAATTTAAATAAAGGTCGTTGAGTGTTTCGAATTTTGAAGAGATTCAAAATTCGAAGGGCAATGAAATGACTTTTCCTGATTGAATATGAAAGATTTGAATTTGCCCATGGTAATGGATTCAAATTTTCTTAGAAAATCATAAGATGGTGTCATCTATTAAATCCGATGGAATGGAAAAACAACCCTTCTGACATATAATTAAAAATATTCCATTCCATCGGATTTAATAGATGACACCTTCTTATGATTTTCTAAGTTTAAAAATATATTTATCTAAAGTTTAGAATTATTAATAAACATGAATTTTTTTTTAAGCTGTACCTAAACAAATTTTGGTTCCTATTAAACAGTTATTTACTCTAAAATAGTTTTGTCCGACTCTTGAATTGCAAACTATATACAGAGATTTCAAAACAAATCTTATATTATTAATTTCAGCTTCTCGTGTATATTTTTGGATTTAACTTTCTCATTTGCAATTAATAAATTATAAAATAATAATTCACAAGTTATAAATAATTAAAAAGCATTCTCCTAAAATGGAGGCACATAAAGAAATTGTGGTTTTGAATCGGAGCTATTTATACAGTTTATTTATTTATGATTGGTGAAGCAGAATGGAGGTTTAGCACGTTGGGAAATCGCCCTTGATTAATAACACCAGCAGACAGAAAAGTAGGATTTTGCCACCAGCCCACCCCGAACATCCCGACCTTCATTTTCGAATCAAGTTCAATTAAAAGAAAAGGGTAATTTTATTAAAGGGTTTGCTCTAAACAGCAGAGGGCAACAGACAACATATGCATATGTGTACATTTACTCTAATAATTAATTGAGATTTATTTATTTAACATCATACTTATTTATTTATGATTTTAAAACTTTTATTTACTGAAGTCTGAAAATAAATAGACGTAGTTATTCGTGATGAAATTTGTTTGAATTTAAATTTAATTTTGTCAAACGAAATGCGTGATTGAAATAGAAAAATATAATTTAGTCCATCAAAATGGTCTATTATCTCTCGGAATTCACATCGATCCCAAGCCATCCCGGAAATTTTCTACTGGTCTTTTTCTGTGTTACGAGAGTTTTCCCTGCCTTACTTATAGATTTTGGACCTTCCGGGTGTAACATTTTTATCATACAAAATTATAGATTAAAAACCTAAAAACAAAAAATAAAACAAAAAAAAAACGTTTTTGTCAGTAATGCACTAAAAAGTATAAAATAATGAAATATACTTTTTTATGTCCAATCAAAAAGCGTGGGGCGCTTCTTTGAGAAGCATGTACATTTAATAATTAATTTCGACAAAGAGCTGCAAACTTTTTGACTTAGTTTATTGGACATAAAAAAGTTTATTACATTATTTTCTAATTTTTAGTGCATTACTGACAAAAGAGTTTTTTTAGTTTTTTTTTTTAAATTATATTTTTTACTTTTCGGTCTTAAAAAGGTGTCTATAATTTCCAAATTTCGCCCCCCCCCCCCCCGCCAATAATTTTTGTATTTTTACCCTTCTGGATGGCCACAGATGATGTATATAAATTTTGGTTGAATTTGGACCAAAGAGATCTATAATTTCCAACCCCCCCCCCCTGTTAATTTTTGTATTTTTACCCTTCTGGAAACCCACATATGATGTATTCAAACTTTGATTGAGTTTGGACCAAAGGGTGGTATAATTTCCAAATTTAGCTCCCGCCCCTGGTTAATTTTTTCACCTCGATTGTTTAACATTATTGTATTGTCACCTAAATTACATATACATCCAAAGTTTCAAATCGATACGACTATTAGAATTAGGATAAAATCGACTTTCTAGATAGGTTAATATACAAGTGAAGCTAATATAAAGCGTTTAATAAAAATCATATTAACTTTTGAAATTGGAATTGCTTCCCTCTCTTTTCCTTAAGAACTTTCACCTTCTCTAATGATACAAAGAGTCAAGAAGGTGTTACACCAAGAAGCTGTAACTTTTATAATAATTCAGGATTGACTATCGCATTCTAGATACAAGAAGATGATATTTCAGAGGCTGGATCTAATTCAAAGATATCTCTGAAAATGTTTCTTGAGGGATTGAGAATTGCAGACGTTTTAGGGAAAGATAAATGTGAGGCGAAGGGAGTTCCAGTATCTAGAAGTTATAGAGATGAACGAATTTCGATTTGAATTAAATTTGACCGTCAAATGGTGGTATGCATGGGTCTGGTTAGGGGAAGGGCAAGGAGGGAAGTGACCCCTCTACAAAACTCATTGCCCCACTAGAAAAATTGGAATTCCATTATTACGAGCCATTACTTATGCATTTCTCATTAAATTATTTGTTTACTTTCAAAATTTGTCAATTCTACTAAAAAGTTCGTTGATCTCTAATCGGATTACCAAAATTGAAACATTGTGGTGGCTAATCAGCTGACCCGCGGGCGCCCCCCCCCCCCCTAGGAAAACTCCCTATCTACGCCAATGGTGGTATGTTTCTCACAAATGAAGCCTTAGAAGTGATTTTTGACTTCATCTGATTAGATCAAAGGTTATGACAAACAATATCTATAATAAAAAGAAAGTCCGGGTGGTTCTCGCTTAACGGAACTAAGTATATAAGCTCGATTAGGCTGAATCAACTAGTTTAATTGCTTACTTCAACGGTGGCAAGATAATACTTGACGTTATTTTCTACAGGTGTACCTACGGTGCAAGAGTAATTCTAAACAATAACAATTTCCAACACTTTTTGGATGATTAGGGATATTGCCTGTATTATAGATTAAATTAAATCCTGCCCAAGCAAGTTATTCTTATTCATACATTCTATAATATCCATTAAGTTAATTAATTATTTATGCTCTATTTAAATAATTAAACAACAAATGGTTAGAAAATTTCTTAATTTAATTATATTATGATTGATAATAATAATTATCTGAAATGACACCGAAACGATTATTGAAATGTATTGACTTTTGTGAGCTAAATAATATAATAAGACCCTAATTAATTTAATTTCTTCGTCGTCAATGTAGGTTAGGAAATTATAAGTTTCGATTGAAGTAAATTCAATTAAATTTGACTACAAAGAAAATTTAATTATGAACTAACGATCATTTTGTCCTCAAATTTTCTTTTAACTTCATGAATGCATGTAAATAAAATATTTTTTAATTTGTTTTTATTTTTTGATCTCGGATATATTCTATGTAATGTATTGGTCCGGATTATGGCCAGTCAAATAAATCTTTGAAGCTGTGAGCAAGTCTTGAAATGAACTCGGGTCTCTTGCTTACCAAGCATAAACCCTACAAGCTTGGCTAGCTAGCCCGGTTCCCTTGAAGGATTCTTATATTATTCCAATGCATTTGTTTTAGAAATACTATTTCCTTCAATAGTTTTTATTCAAGTGTAATATGTCAATCCTTTGATGTTTTGTGCCTCCTCTTCCTAGATGAGTGGTCATCTCTTATCTTAAAAACTAATTAGGGAATTTATAATCATTATCTTGTAAAAAATTAGAAAATTGAAGTAGAAATTTAATTTTTTTAAATTTTGAGAGATATATATATACCTATATGGGTCATTTCATGTCAATCCAACGACGTTTTGTCGGTGGCCACTTGCAATTTTTTTGATTTTCTGTTATGTTATTAAGTTATAATATATGTTTATTATATGATATATATATATATGATTTTCTCAAAAACGGCAGTAACGATTTTTATAAAAATTAGTGTACTTATCAAGTGTCATGAATTATTAGTTGTGTATAAATTTTAATCCGATTTAAATAAAGGAAGGGTGTGTAAATTAGGAGTGTTGCGATGACTTCAAATAAATGAAAATGTGAAAGTTGTGTGGTATCCACACCATATTATGTTTTAATGTATTTTTTGAAAAAAATTTCAAAAATTGAGCAAATAAAATTTTTATCGTTTTTTTTTACCTTTTTTTACTCAAAAAATTGGATTTTCTTTCGATGGGACAGCTTCAATTTTCATCAAAAAAATTCTCAAAATTCAACGATAAAAAACATAATTTTTGAGCTATTAACGAAGGATTCAAAAAATTCTAATTAAAAAAAAAAAATCGATTTTCTTTTTTCTGAGATCACGATAGTTGATTTAAATAACCATTTAATTTCGTTTATTGTTATCAAAGAGATTTTAGAAGCTAAACAACAAACTCAGCTCTCACATCACGTTATTGATGGGCAACAATTTACCCAAATTTCGTTGAGCTGTTTTGGAATTATGTTGGAAGACAATCAGATAAAGAGACAACAAAACTCTGAAAATCCGTTAAAAGTTTGGTATTATTAAACAAATCTGTTAAAATCGAACTGTCAAGAAAAATCCTGTTGATTTACTAGAAATTTCAACGTTCAGCTTTTCAAACAAGAGGACGAAACAAAATTGCTACAACATTTTGTTATTTTAATGACACCTCCTGATCTATTAATGATCAATTCTATTTGGACTTGAATAATTGGATGTGAAGTGAGGCGAACGAGGCTCTCCTTTTATGCTCGCAATAAACCCGGATGATCTCCATTGGCCATTTCGTCTTTCTTCAAGTGTTCTCCATTTATAAGAGAACACAATTGCCGATAGTATTCTTATTTAATTAAACAACGATTCCGGCTGCTTTTAGTGCCGACAGTAAAATAGACAATGGCCGAGCGCTTGCGAACAGTTTTTGGTCACAATTAGATATATTATAGCTGGTGAATTAAATCCCATTTTATATTGAGGGCCGTGTGTATCTGTGTTTATCGCTCGGGCCAAACAAAACAACCAATTGTTATCTGAAGCAATCTATTAGAAAGCCTTGTCTCGCACAAAAAACAAGGCTATATTATCCACGAGTTTCCCCCATTGGAGTTTCAGTCGAATTATGCAAAGTAAGTCAGCACAGACTTTGGGCCAAGCATACAAACGCCTTCCCTCTCTTCTTCTACCCCCAGGAGATGTATGACCAGGACCACGCCACATTTACACATACACACGGACGCACACCCTCGCATCTATACTCAGAGTTACAAATACAGGGTGGTTCTAAGTAAGACGTCTTAATAACTACCCTCATCATCACAGATTTTTACCAGTTTATATATTACTGGTTCTTTGGTTCCTCTAATCCTCTATCTGCCTAGGCAAAATCTTGTAATCAAATTTTGACCTACTTTTTCAGAGTCAATTTTTGGGAGATTTTCCAAATATACATATTTACAGTGAAAACAAAGATTTAAGTATCTTTTTGGGTGTCTTTTTTTGAAAAAAGATGGAAATTATAAAATATTATATATGTTTCATGTCAGAGAGAGATTTGTCTTAAGGGTTTGGCTACTGGCCCGGCAAGCTTAGTTAGCGCTTGGGTTCGATTCCTAAGGGGACGAACCTCTCTGATATGCAATGTAAAAATATTTCAACTAATATCTATGATGTCCTTTAAAGTTAAATTCATTTAATAATACATATTTACGATGAAAATAGAGCAGTTCATTTATTTTGATATTAATATAGAGAAATATAATATAAACATAAACAGGAAGTCTTATTGGTTACAAGATATTAAATAAGTCAAAGTGTTTTTTCTCTAATATACCTTCTCTTTTGAGTTTCTCAAATTTAAAAAACTAAAACGTATAAAAACTTTTTGTAAAACCCACTTATATATTTCAAAATGCAATAAAAAGGTGTACGGTTGGACCGAGGGGTGAACCGCGATTGTAATTAGGTGTACATCATCTTTGGAATTACGTGGAATTATTTTGGAATTCATTAGATGATGACCCTTCATCTATTGTCTTCTACTTGGAAATGAAAGTGGAAGTGGAAGTAGGTGTACACGATATTAGGTCGCGGTTCATCCCTCGGGTTGGACTATCTGGTTCCATTGCTATTCTAAACAATGAATAGTGTTATATAAATAAATGTATTCAAATTTTTATGTATTTGTATTCTAATTGGCGAGAAAAAAAATTGAATGATAAAGTGTTTTAAAATAATTTGATCAAGAGACTGATGAAGCCACAATAATAATTGCGAGTCGTCGTATGATTTAACACGAAGTTTAATTGTTTCCTTTTTTCCTTTGATTTGTTATGTATATCTAATACTGATTATGGAATTGAACAATAATAATGATTATTATTATTTATAGATAATAATTAAACGAAATTTCAATTGATTTTTGTTATCTTGAGAGGTATGTCAGGCCATTTTTTAAGGTTCATATTAATATGTGGTAAAATATTAATTGTTTTCTTGATGATGGCACGTAAAGTTGTATTGCTGGCATCAAATAAGGAGCGTAGACTCTGCACACACCCTGTATCCAACAAGCAAGCACATCCGCCGAAGCCGACCAGTGAAAGGGGGATGTAAGAAAAGTTGCCAAGTTGCTCGCACCCCTTGCGACCCTTCAGCCCTTGCACGTAGGGTGTGCAAAGACAAAACATGGCTGCCTTCTCCCTTAGCTCTCCCTTCCTCTCTTCAATTTCTCTCAACACACACACACATCTGCATACAAATACACCGATACAGAGACTCCCATTAGTGACAAAGTGTGGACTATATCCGTAGAGAGTTGACTCGATTGTTCGCGTGCTCTGAATAAGAGCCGAATAATTCCGGCGAGGTGCCCTCATATAATGGATGGCATGAGCACAACTATTGGTTGGTCCCTTCTAACCACCCGGCTCGTGCTTATCTCCTACCCACGACTGATAAGGTCAGGTAATCTCGAGCTGGCGCTCAAGGGACTAATCCAGGTGCGACCTCCATCTCGCATTGCCCCGGGGGCGAATTCGCCTATTTAAAACCTATTAGTTGCAATCGAATGGGCTTAAAGGCAGACGGCATCCGCGTTAAAATATTCCAATTGCTAACTGTGGGAGAGATTTCTCAAAATTTATTTCACTAACCTAGACAAACTTTTCACTCGGCTTTATCGAGACGATTCTTTAGTACTATAATAATAGAGAGAAAAAATGCTTTTAAATATCATTTATTTAAATATGGAGATTTGGAATTTGGAGACCGACTGGTATAATAAATTGGTGAATTGATGCAAAGACATCCCAAGGATAATGAAAAGTATAAATTTCGGATTTAATAGTTTTTTGGAACATCATTGTCATCTTCTTAAAAATCGATGTTTCTGAGGATTTTTTCCCATTCTTCAGAGTTTAAAAGAATTAATGAAGGAGGCTTGTAACTAACTTATTCTTCTTATCTCTTTTAACAGTACTATAGTGTGGGAGTTTGCCAACTAACATCTGTTCTTTTAATTTTAATAGTGATTACAAGCTTCTTTCATTGACCCTTTTAAACCCTGAAGAAGGGGAGAAGATATTCTGAAACGTCGGTTTTTAAGAGAATGACAATGATGTTCCATTAAATTATTTTATTCGAATTTGTAGTTTCTTTCCATCATTCACCATTTGGAATTTAAATGTCATCTAAAAAGAAAATTATTCCATAATGGAAAATACGATACAATTTCAGGTCTTATATTTAAGTGGAAGAAAATAATGAAACTTTTTCCATCAGACACGGTCTTTAAAGATTGGTAATTTTTCGTATGTAAACAGACTGAGCCAGAATGTTGAAACTTAGCACAAAGATGGCTTTTGTTAGTATCTATATTATAATTAAATACACTTTATCAGCTACAAATGTTTAATAACGTAACAATAATAGCATATTTTAACATTAGAAAGTATTTCCCCGATTAAATTGTAGGATTTCTAGTTTTAGAACTTCAAAAATGCAGAAATCATCATTTTATTCCAATGGATTATATCGATAATATAGACATAAATAGACAATTTATATTTATTTTTATTATTAATTACTTTTAAAGACATCTTTAGCGTAAATTTCTCGATTGCAGCATCTTGTCGAGCGTATCGCCTAAAAGGAAAAGTAGCAAAAGATATCGAAACGATTAGTTACCTATTACTTAATTGTTATTCTAATCAATGGAATTTGGAGTTTAAATCTCCTAAAAGAAAATTATTCCAAAGTTTGTGATATAATTAATGAAATGATATTAAAAAAAATTATATTTGGCAAAGACAAACTGGCTCCTTATAAAAGGAAGATGACTGATGATGTTCAAGACCTGCGAGTCTTGAGGCTACTGCCTCTAATTCCATATTTTGACACAAAAGTATTGTTTCTATTATAGTTATGCTTATTTATCACTTGACTCTTCAGACCACTCTTTTGAATCTGAAATCGAAACATCGTGATAATATTTTAAAATTGGAATTATTATTATTAATTTTTTTTTAATTTGCTTATGGATATTCTAACCTGAAATAGTCTTGAATTTCATGGGAAATCAATGATAGAACTAGTAAAAATAATCTCCATATTAAAATCAAAAGAAGATTAGATAATTTATTATTAAAATAATAATTAAACATAATACATAATTCTTCATATTTTAGTTTCCACCCCTAAAATTATCCCCTTTTCCCATCTGTAATAAATATGAAAATGAAGTTTTATTTCATATCTTGAATGTGGGTCAAACATACAGTGCATTGAGGGAGGATTACTCTAGCTACTCCATTGAAAACTTCTAAACATTCTAGGGAATTTTGAGACTTTTGAGCTTGAAGAAGTTGAAGAGCTTATATAATTTAATTGGGATGCTCTGAGTCTCCATTCATTTAATAAAAATTAAGGAGGAAGCGAGCGGGAAGAAAATGAAGGGAATGCTTGCTTTTTTTATATTATTTATTTATTTATTATTTTTCCTTAATCTTTGAATTATATTAATTCTGTATATGTATAGAATAAATAAATAAATAATAATGAATAAATACATTATTCTTTTTTCTTCACTGAGATTTACTTCTTAAAATATATATCATAGAAGGGTGAAAAAAAATCACCCCTCTTAATGAAGAGAGGCATTATATCTTTTTTGTAGGGATGTAAATAAATGACTGTCTAAATAAAATGGTCGCAAGATCCCTTTGTTAGGAACATCTCCTCATAAGTATGTTTACATATAATTAATCATGTTTATATTCAGAGAGTCTTCATGGGCCATTTCGCTCAGAGCTGCAGGTTTCTTATTCTCTCTTCATTACAAAGATGAATTGAGAAACATAAACCTCTCAAGTAATTTGAATCCTAAAAAATAATCCTCTTAGCTCTGAACAATATCTACAAAAAACTTGAAATGTTTTTGTTATTAGTGAAACCATAATAAGTAAAAAAAATATTATTTACGATTGAGAAGACTTAAGGGAGTTCGGGACAGCTTATCTATCTAGTTGATCTTCGAAAAAATCTTTTGTATTTCTGCAGAGTGACAACTTTTGCCTACTAAATTTTTTAATAAAAAAATTGTTAATAATAAGGTTAATTTCGAATAAAAATCTTTGTTTTGATAATATTACTAAAAAGAATATTGAGATAAATTTTTTCTCATTATAAAAACATTTATTTAACACAAAAACGATTTCAAGAAATAGAGTTGGAATTACACACTAGTGCTTTTGTTATATTCTGTTGGCTGCAAATACCTTTTTATTTTTTATATTTATGAATAATTAATTAACTAGACCGTCACATCTATTGAAACATGTATCATTCGATTCATAAAAGTTGAATTATTGATCTGTTTAAATTTGTTGAAAATGGTATAATTTGTATAGAAGTTATAGCCCTTTTAAAAGTTCGGTCCATTTACTTGGATGTTAAAATGAGAATTTTCAATAATTTATTTCTCGGTAATGGGACAGACGATCAACTTCAAATTTCGAGAATAAATATTTAATACATCACTGATTTGATGGTAAAAATTTGAAAATTTTCTTATAAAAATAATAAACAATACCGAACCTACTTAAGGGCTATGTTTGGAATCTTTTTATCAAAAAATACTACGATTTATGAAAGTAAAAAGAAATTCGAGAAAAAATGTAATCTTTCAAAAGACACCCACTAATTTTTGTGATTTTCCAATTTTTTTAATTAATATAAATAATTTGATATAGAAAGCTGAAACTTGGCACACAGGTATAAGTTCAGTGACGTAACTAAAGACACCTGAGCCCGCCGCTAACACTTGGAGTGCGCTCTTCTCCCGTAAATTGCTAAATTTTTAAATATTTTTTTGCTTAAGAGCACTAGCCCCCCTTCCCCAGCAACGGAGGGGCTATAGGGGATTTATTGACCCCACTTGCAAGTTATTACTTAAGTGCCCAAAACATAATCAGTTATTCCTTTTGAAAATAGAAACATTTTGGCATAATGAATATCTTCTGTTCTTGAATTGTGTGAATCATAATGCAAACAGGTATTACATACAGAAAAAATAATAATCCTTGAGTATAGAGAGTATTGAGTGGGAGAGGGCTATGTCCTGAGAGATCTGATTCTATCATATGCTATGTAAAAATACTGTAAATATTATAAAAATTTGTAAATCAATAAGGCTATAAATAAAATAAATAAATAAAATAGAGGTAAATTTTTTTTATTATTACCACATATCACATATATAACTATTTAATGATCATAAAATCTAATACTAACACACTATAATTATGATTTGATCGATGACTTACTCTGACAGGTCGTTTTCAAATGGGAACATGAGAATGAGCACTAAGATGGTCCTTATTTTGGATATTTTCGAATTTTTACGCTGACAGAGGCTCATATGGTTCGAAATAAATAAAAAAAAAAAAACCCTAAAGTTTCAAGTCTCTATCTCAATTTTAACCTGTGCTGCACAGCGATGCAAGTTTCCCCATTTAAATACTAAACATGGGGTTTTTGGCATTGAACGATCAATTTTTTATTCGGGCCAAAGTAATCATCCAAAAAATTTGAAACTGTGTAGAGTTTATCCTTATAATAGTAAATATCCCTCAGAATTTGTACAAATTTTTAGCTGCTATTATAATTTTGGAGTCTATAATTTAGTATCACTAACATACTAGTATAGTAGTATTTTATTTTAAATGTAACTCCAAAATTATAATACCTGAAAATCTGTAAAAATTCTGAAGTATAGCTACTATTATTAGGGTAAAGTCGACAGAGTTTCAAGTTTTTTGAACTATTACTTTGGCTGGAATAAAAGATTTATCGTTCAATGCCAAAAACACCATGTTATTTAGATGGGAAACTTGCATCGCTGTTCGGCACAGGTTAAAATTGAGACTGAGCCTTGAAACTTGGGGGATATATATAATTTTTTATTTATTTCGAACCATATGAGCCACTATCAGCGTAAAAATTCGAAAATACCCAAAATAAGGACCACCCTAATGAGCACCCATTCAGATTTATTTGTCATTTTCTCTATATTTCAGATATTTCCAAACAGAAATAAGCTAAAAAATTCAAAAAAAATTGAACTATTTCCATTTCCCGGCCGCCATGCGAGCTTAGATCTCTGAATAAATGTATCTATTTTTACGAGTATTAAATTATTAATTTCATGATGCATCTTTTATGTCCTTTAAATGGTTATTTCAATATAAAGAGGAATTTTTCTTTTCTTTTTAGAATCAGCCCCTCAATAAATTACGATTCATTTGTATTTCATCAAAGTGCCAGGAGTAATGTGTGCCCCTCGTTTGCACCGATCATCCGACAAGTGCACGATCACACAACATGTAGAACCACTCACCCTCCCCAAGTCAAACAACCCCAGCATCGGCCCAGATTGGAATAAGGGTCCCATTTGGGGAACCCTCAGGTCACGACCATTGGCCCACAGGGCAGAGGTCACCCATCAGGCCATGAAGTTTTATTTCTCAAAATGGATGAACAGGTTTTCTCTGGGAGACACTTGTTGAATTATTTATTTGAATTGGATTACTTTTTAAGTAATTCGAAAATTCATCCAATTTTTGGAATAAATTCTGTATGTTATTTATTTAACCCTAGAACGCATAACCCGGGGCTGCCAGGGCCGGCGACACTTTTTCTTTTAAATAACTTTTAGAAAATGGGTTCCATAAATTCCAAGTTTTTAATATTCCTTCATTAATACATAATAAAAGTATATTATAACAATTCTACATTAGATTTTTGACGCTTAGATTATTATTAGTAACCATTGTTGAAGACATGGAGGAATCGATCTAAAAAATAACAATCAATTCTTATCTAATACTAGAGGAATATCCTTATTGGATTCTATTTTTGATGTTTTGACTATTAATGGTAACCTATTCTGAAAACATGGAAGAATTTACTAAATTCTTTTATGATAAAGAACTCAAGCTCAAACATATTAACCTTTCAAATGACTTTGGATAAAGTTTTTCAACGATCTGTTGCAGTTTATTTTTTATTTTTGTACAATTTCTAGATTAAAATTCTGTAGTAAAGAGAGAAATTCTCGGGAAACTTTGCTATTTTAATAAACGTTTAAAGAAAATGTTTTGAATGAATTCAATACTATTGTAAAGAGCATATGAATTGAATGGAGAATTTAATTTGTAATCGAACCGTGAAAGCCGCGTTTCGATATCTCTATTAATTTCTGAATTATTCCAATTTATAAAATATTCCCATTCGACATTTATCCACCATTTTTCATTCATAGTTTATTTACTTTATTTGTTTACAATTTGTTTTATTTATTTACTATTATTGAATGAATGCACTAATTTATGCGTAAATATAGTAGTTTTATTTTTTATTTCACCAATAAAAATTCCTATGTCCTTTTAAATAGAAAAAAAAATAGAAAATCTGAATTAATTAACCTAGTGACCGAAAAAGAGTTCGTCCTTGGGCGAGGGGGGGGGGGGGGGGGGCGGAGGGGTTTGTTGCCAAACATTTCTAGGAATTATCCCAAGACAAAATCAAAACAAATTTCAAAGGATTGTTTTGTAAAATTTATATTTAAGCAATGGAGATTTGATATAGACAGCCAAATGGCCAGACCAACAAGGATAATGAAAATAATCAAGACTGTGCACACCACACGACTTTCTCTTATATCCTTCTTTAAAATCATTATATAATATAATAGAAGGAATTTTCATGGCCTCCACGGCTTGCTGGCTCGAAATTTTTCATGACTTTTTTGCATAAATGTGACTGAATTTCGTTGATACAGCGCTCAATTTCCTCCTTCAAGGCGAGGGTGGTCGAGAGTTTTTTTTTGCCATAAACCTTAGAGTTCAAAAAGCCCCAAAAATAAAAATCCACAGGCGTTAAATCGCATGGTCTTGGCAATGCGCGGATCCAGGGGGCGGGGGGGCGCTGGGGGCGACCGCCCCCACCAAAGCATTGGAGATCAACATTTTTTATGTTTTTTTAATTTTTTTTTTATAACATTAAATTTTTTGGCCAATTCGATCGCGACACACTTCCGAGATCAAAAGTAGATCTTATATACCGGCGACTGCCCCCCCCCCCCCTGTTTCTCGGGCTGTATGACATGTGGTCCATCTTGTTGAAATCTCATATCTTGCAACTTAAGGCACAAATAACTGGATTATGATGTCGCGATAGCGAGCACCATTAACTGATAACTATTATTGCCTGACCAGCCGAATTTTCAAAGAAGAATGGTCCAATGATTGTTTGCTTTCATGTAGGTAATATATATTTGATTAATTATTTTTTAATTTATCTAGTTTTACCTATTTAGTTAAACTCTAGAAAAATATTAAAACGACTGCTTATTACTGATAAACTTTAAAAGATTTGATTAAAACGACTCCTTATTACTGATAAACTTTAAAAAATTTGATTAATAATATTTATGGACTGTCCACCTTTTTGTAGCACAATGTTTTTTGGAGTTTCAAAAAAGATGTATTAAATTTTTAATAAATATTTTTTTGGTTTCAAATTGTCACTTTGGTTCCACTAGTCATATGATTGTTGCCTAGAACAATGGTCCTTCACGTTTAACCAATCGCGAGCTCTAAATAATTTAAGATATTTTCATTACTTCCTAATTTTCACTAATAAAATAAAATTATTAAGATTATTCGAAATTATTGCAGAAATTATAAATTAAGCGAAATTTTTTTAAATTTAAATTGACTCATCTAGATCTATCTGAAATTTATTTGAATGAGTTCGATAACGAATGAATTCGGCGTTTGCTGTTCAGATTTATCCGTAATAAGTCAGTCATTTTGATATTTTTTTGAAATTTTAGCTAGATAAATTAAAAAATAATTAATCAAATATTATACTATATATTGCATGACCAATGTCCAATCGTGTATTTCCATCCATGAGAAATTACCAAATACCTAACAGATATAATATTTTAAATTATAGTTTGTATAATAAGTAATTTGTAACAAGTACAAATTTTAGATTATTTTTCAACGATTCTAAAAAACCTTTTGTTGTTCAGATTTGTTTTGGTAATATTTTGATATTACCTTTGAAAGATGGTATGGGTGGCAAAATTGTGAGCATATATTTTGACATATAAATTCATATTGTAAATGAAGAAAATATTCATTGAATTTTTATTTTAAATTGAAAAATACCACAAGATTTTTCACTATCCAATATATATTATAGAATTCTACAGTAATTCTTGCTTGACCTTATTGTGAGGGTAATTCAAACTAGGCAAACCCACCCCTAGGGCAGATGCTTTCAAAAATCGATAGTGCACAAAGATATGACTTTTGAGTTTGTGATTCATTCTTAATTGAAAAGATTTTGTTTTGCCGAGAGTGGCAGAGTTGTTGATTCATAAACAAGGTCATCCTCTGCTTGATGCAAATAAATATGTCCATAAACGTATATAACGGATATAAATATGTATCTATATAATATATATATAATTTATTTGTTAGAGACTATAATTAGTAAGGTTTGACCTTCATCATCAATCTTTTTAATTAAAAATATTGTACCTGTTATTCCTCATGGGTTAACAGTTAACATCACCGATTATATATATATAATTTCTTTTTGTTGTTATAGCAGGCTGGTCAACCTTTTGATAACTTACCAGAAGACCAGCTTAGGTAATCTTAGAACAAAACGAATTTACGTACATTCAATCGTGTATTTCAATTCATGAGAAATAACAAATATAATATTTTTAATTATAGTTGTAAGTAATTTGTATTAAAAAATACTGGTGTCCTTTATGATTAATTCATAAAAATATTCAATGCCTCCAATTTCTACATCTAAATTAATTATTTTTATAACAGGAGTGCCCACCCCCTAGCTTCATGAGTCAACTCCCTCCCCCCTATTTTCATGGAAAGTAATCCCCTCTAGTTTCAAGAAAAGCACCCCCTCCCCCCATTTTTCACTTCAAAAGAATCAAAAGAGCTTTTTATTAACTATTGTTTAAGTTATAAGACTTGATCGTTTTTATTTTTAGCATAATATATTGCTAAAATGCAACAATTTTCAACCCCCACCCCTCTGTGGGCACCTCTGTTTATAATATTTTTAATTAAGAAGACTGATGATGAAGGCCAAACTTTTGAAACTATAGGCTCTAGCAAATAAATTTTATAGTTATATACACAAAAGTAAAATTAATTATTGATTGTTTTAATATAATAAAAAAATACAAATCTTTATAAAATCTTGGAACGATTTATTTTGAAACTAGACGTTTCGGGAGAATTTTATTTATTTTATTTAATATTTTTTAGAGAAAAATAATTTTTCATAAATATTTATATTTTTTATTTGAATTAGGTAATCTGATCACCAGGACAATTTGTACAATTGCCTGTTCCAAAATATTTAAATTCTTAGGATTGTTTTCGAAACTTTAGCGAAAACAACTTTTTTCTTTTTTTAAAATTGTTTAAAAAATTTCTATTGATAACGGGGGAATTTTTCTCCCGAAACGTTTAGTTTCAAAATAAATCGTTCCAATATTGTTTTATAAAGATTTGTACATGTATTAGTATAAATAATTTAATTTGTTTTGTTTTGTTTAAAATAAAGTCATAAATTGTATATTCAAAATATAATAATAATTGTATCGAAAGTGGTCGTTGATGGCCTTACTAGCAAAGAACGACCTTAAATAAAAAAAAAATTGTATTTTTTTTTGGTATATACACATTTTCTGTATATTAGTATATTTTATTTGAAATTTGTAAGTTTATTATTATTGTAAAATATATAGGTACCTACAAGATTTTCCTATATATTTTTCAGGTGGTTTTGTTGTAATTTACTTATTTTAGATAAGAGTATAATAATCGAATAATCAATCAGGTAAATACATAAATAGTTGTGTTTTGAATTATAATACTCTGCCACATTGTTCTCTTCACTTGGCAAAGGACGCCTAGTGGGTGAAAACATTTTGAACAGATGCTGTAACATTTTCTAGTAATCAAGAATTATTCATCCCTGTGGGGAAATCTGGACATTAATAAATGAACCAACGCCAAAATTCTTCACCTCGCAACTTCTCTACCATCATTAGCTACGTCAATTTTCGCTTGAGCACAATTAGTCAATTATAACCATGTTCTCTCGGTCAAAAGATTTCCCTTAAATATTGTCGGTCAACCATCAGATCAAATTACATCATATTTGAAAACTATTATATACCTATCCATAGTGATTAATCTGATCATAATTTGAATAAATTTTTAATTATTCTTCCTCTTGTACTATTATTTATTCAATTTGCTAAAAAAAAGACTCGTTTGTAGGGGTGAGGGGGGGGGTATTGCAGTCGGATAAAGCTAGATGACCCGTTCTACTAATGAATTGGTAATCAAATAAAAATAAATAAATAAATAAAAATTTAATATAGTCAACAAGTTAGGGTCCGTCCATAAATTACGTCACACATTAAGGGAGGGGCATCTCATATTTGTGACAAAATGTGATAGGGGCCCGGGATCTTAAATATTGTGAAATTCGTGGGACGTAATTTACTTGAACGATCTCTTATTGGTAAAATTTAATGAAATTATTGCAGTCGGATAAAGCTAGATGACCCGTTCTACTAATGAATTGAAATTAATCAAATAAAAATAAATAAATAAATAAAAATTTAATATAGTCAACAAGTTAGGGTCCGTCCATAAATTGCATCTTGCCATTAAGGAGGAAAATATATGTTGTAGCCAAAAATCAATGGAACCAGGATTTTGTGACAAAATGTGATAGGGGGCCCGGGGATCTTAAATATTGTGATGTCATAATAGACAAATTAAATAATTTAAAAAATGTTCTAATATAAATAATAAATATAAAAGTGAAAGTGTGACGTCACAATACAGGGGGGCTTAATGAAAATGTGACAGAATGTGACACAGGGGGAGGGAGGGTCTAAAAATCTTGAAATTCGTGGGACGTAATTTATGAACGATCTCTTATTGGTAAAATTTAATTTCTTGGCTTTAATATATTCATAATTATTTGAAATAAATAATTAGTAAGCTAAAAAATAAATAAAAGAATTCATTTAATAAATTGGAATTCCAAAAAACTTGTTGTTTGTAGTAGGTAATTTTATCATTTAATTGTTTCTACAGCAGATGTAGAATAAAAATAATAATTATTATTATTTCATGTCTAAATTACCCCTGAAGACTATTCGAGTTTTTATCTATCATTCATTCACTCAGATTAAGAAGACCAATGTATATTACTTTATGTATTATTTATTAAAGTGATCCATTTTTTCTCGCCCAATCTGTTCAGATTCTTTTCGTTTTAGAAGAGGATACTGTCAATGAAATTGATAATAAATAATTTAAATAAAATAAACTATTAGTTAAATTTTAAAACAAAATAGTTTGTTTTCTTTTCTTTTATAATTTAAAATATAATATAAAAAGAATTATAGATGAAGAAGCGGAAATTATAGTCTAGTTTTGTATTATAATATATTTTAAGACATAGATTTAGATATTCCACATTTACAACGATCACGCATCACGTTTTAATAGATGAGTTTCTATTAAGGAAAGACGTAAATTTCTGGCAGGATATGACCCTTCGGGCCCTGGGAAAGACCATCTCACTGGACCAGATTCATTTCCCAGGCGGCCCTCTCTGCATGGAAAGATCCCCAGATGCGTCTCAAAGGCTATTTAGATGACCAGAAAGGGAAGGTGTGTTTTGCATCTTGCTTGTCCTGTACCAATCCATCTTGTTTCAAAGGGTTGTTTTGCGGGAATAACCGGAGAAGGGGAGGATTGAGCCGTTGGGCAAGATGGAAGGGCGCATGCGCAAGCACGCCCTTGGCCTCGCTCTGGACAGCCCTTGCCATTCCTTTAAGAATACCAAAAGAAACTCACCACCCTCCGATAATATTACCCACCCACTCTCACTGTCACAAGTAATAATATTACTCGGTATTTTCGTCGATCACAACTGGAGTATTGAATTCCCTCACAAATTAACATTTTATTTGTTGGTTTTTTTGAAAAGGGGAGAATTTTTTCTCTCTCTGTATGTGTGAATTAAAATATCTAACGATAAATCAAAAGCGGTCTTAGAAATTTTTTAATCCACGGTGGTGCTGAGGATTCTTATACGTGTTAAATGAAAGGATTATTTTTCAGCAGTTTTTTAATTTTAAACGGTGTTTTTTTCATTTATCCAAGAAATTTTTCCTGGTTTTAAAATGTCCGGTTTATTGAATTATCTCATTTTTTCTATATGCGTACGTGGTCTAAAATAATATTTTTAATCATGACTTTATTCTATATTTCTTTTTGGATTCTGATAATCAATATCTCGAATACGAAAGAATGTAAAAAGTTAATTTCGGGATCTACATTTGTCTAAGTATGCTAAAAATAAAACCTGGTTCTGGACTTTCTAGCTTCAGAAAAATAATTAAACTAATAATAAAAAAAAAAAAATCAAAATGTTAAATTAGGATCTCCCAAATGGCTATAGCTTAAATTACTATATTTAATTTCTCAAAATCTTCATTACCTATTACTTTTTTTTATTATTTTATTTTAATAATTCCTTATAATGGTTAAAACATAAAGAAAATCCATTTTTCGGTTTAAAAAATTGCATCTGTTTGTATGGGCTCACGGTATTTCGGTAACATAATTTCAAAGATATCGTTTTGGTTTAAAATGAAAATGTTACTTCTTAAGCAATTGTTATTTATTTCTCTCTTGTAAAATTGAAATGCCAAATTTAGTGTGTAATAAATAATATTATTTTTTTTTTTATTATTTTTTTGTCACAATTTTAAATAAGTATACTACTTGTTCTCCCATTGAAATTGATTAATTAATCTTTTTTTTAATGAAAAAAAAAAGATGAGAGAAGGAGTTACACCAAAAAGGTTCATCCCGCAAACGCTTGGATGAAAACAAGAAGAGGTGATTTCATGGAATCGTATCTGTGGGTGCGAGTCTTAAACAGCTGAAGGTTATAAGTCGCGGGGAAGACGGTTTAGCTGGAAGAGAATTGCAGTTTCTGGAGGTCATAGGGATAAAGAGTTGGCGAAAGCGATGATTTGATTTATTTTCAAATGTACTAGTAAACAAAGAAAGGATTAATAATTTATTTTCTGAAAAATGACGTTAATGTATTTTCACGTCTGCTGATCAATAATATCCACTTTAAATATTATAAATAATAATAAAATTTCACTAAGGTACCCCCACTACTCTGAGTTAAATATTTTACAATTGGACTCCCAAACTCGCAAAAGAAATTACATTTCTAAATAATTTATTATGTTACTAAGTAGCTTATTTGTGGCATGTTTCACTTTTTCTCTACCAATCATTTGTTGTTAAAAAATTTCCAAATCAGCTTTAATTTTCAGAGAGCGTGGCGAGTCTTAAAAAAGTTTTGCCTTTTTTTTCTCCAATTAATATTTGAAAAAACAAAATGTTATTTTTCTAACAAAATATCCAAGTTAATTATACTACAATAACTATATAATGCTTAAGACATGCTTATGAATATTTATATAATTTATTAAGGTTCAATGCCTTTTGATATATGCCCTCTCACGCATGCAAAACATTTTTTTGTTTTTGGATAAAGTTCGAGATTGAAAATTGAAAATTCATTTCTCTTGCTAATGAATTATGATAAAGAAAGCAAAAGCAACTCCATCCACTTTCTCTACTACTCTAACTTTTCTAATTCGATAAAAAAAAGTTCTTTTATAAAAACTTTTTAAATTGGAACAAAACTTGTTTTGAGTATATTCTAGATTTTTTTTCATTTTAAACTTTTGTTTAAAGAAATCATTAAACAATTAGAGAGTGAAAGTTGAAAAGTTTTCTATACCTATACATTTTAATAATATCCTTGTCTCTAATGAGATAAAACACGGCAGAAAATTTATTCACTCTTTATTTAAGAGCAGTTGAATTCTAGTTTATATTCATTTGTGCTTTTATGATTCGAAGGAAATTATTTTAAATAAATATTTTGTACAGGGTGGGGGATAAAGATCTAGCACATTTTGAAGAGGTATAAAAAATGAAAAAATTTAACTAGAAAAGAATAGAAAATAATTTTTTTCAAATGTGATTTAAACATTAACAAAAAAGGAGGGGGGGGGGGGGTCTAAAATGAAAATTATAGCCCTTTCGACCAAACTCAACAATATTTTTTTAATTAATATCCTTGTTATATAATATACATATTCTGTGGTCCCCCAGAAGGATAAAAATGAAAAAACTAACAACCCGAAATGGGGGGAGGGCCAAAAATGAAAATTCTAGCCCTTTCGACCAAACTATATATATATTGGTAGTTTTTGCATTTCTAGCCTTCTGGGGTTCACAGAATATGTATACAAAATTTCGTTGATTTTGGTCGAAAGGGCTAGAATTTTCATTCTTGATTCTCCCCCCTCATTTTTCGTCTGATAATGTTTAAAACACATTAAAAAAATTATTTTATGTTCTTTTCAAAAATATATATATACCCTTTCATAATGTGGTAGATCTTTATGCCCCACCCTGTATATTATAAATAATATGTTTTTGTAAAAAGTTATTAACTTTATTATTAATTGTATTTTGGTTTTAAAGAAATACTATAAAATAAAATAACAGGGGGTCCGATTACTTTCGCCAAATTCGTTGTGGAGAGTATTTGTTTGTTATTCATTTTAAAAAGCAAATGAGGGCTGATCTGTTCTAGTGTATATAACGTGCCTTCTTAATGTTTGTAATGTCGATATCTTAGATCTGGGTCCCCAAACTACGGCCTTCGAGCCAAATCCGACCCTTGAAACTTTTCCATCCGGCCCGCGGCTACTACAGAATTAATTCACAAATATTCATCTTATTTAATATTAATGCCACATAATAGCGTATTATTAATATAATTTCCGATAATATGTTATATCCCTCCCGCGCATAGTTTTCAAAGTTCACATGTGATCCTATCTCTAAAAAGCTTGGAGACTCCTGCTTTAGATGATGATATAAGAGGCTTGAGTTCAAGCCTCGCCTAGGGCAAAAATTTAATCTGCCATAATCCGGCTCCAGTACTACCACTACCATCACTTAATAAGAAGTAGGTATTATACAATAAAAGATATGGCTAAAAGGACTATAGTATCTGAGAAAAAAAATTACCTCTATACTAGAATACAAATAATTTTAATATACCTAATAAATTAATTTTATAATTTTATAAAATAATTGTAATAGGTTCTAAAATGCTTTCTTGTTTTTAGTTAATTCTTTGGAGGAGTGGTTATAGATAAACCAGTTGTTAAAAAAAACAATATTAATTTATCACTTGATAATTAATTTAGTACTTAGGTATATTACAAAAAAACTTAAATATATTATACAGGGCGGGGCATGAAGATCTCCCACATTTTGAAGAGGTATAAAAAAATGAAAAAATTTAACTAGCAAAAAACTAAATATATTTTTGAAAAGGACATAAAATAAATTTTTTTTAATGTGTTTTAAACATTATAGGGTGGGGGATCAAAAATGTAAATTCTAGCTCTAAACTATGTATACAACATTTGGTTCGTTTTTGCATTTCTAGCCTTCTGGGGGTCAACAGAATATATATACAAAATCATGTTCAGTTTGGTCCAAAAGAATAGAATTTTCATTCTCCACCCCCCCCCCCCCCCCTTCGTCCGATAGACGGGTTAAAACACATTAAAAAATATATATTTTATGTTCTTTTCAAAAATATATTCAGTTTTGTTCTAGTTAAATTTTTTCATTTTTTTATACCTCTTCAAAATGTGGTAGATCTTTATGGCCCACCCTCTATTATACATATGGTGAATTTACTTAAAACCTGCCCTTTCTTAGATATTTATATAATTTTATTTCAATTCGAAATTTATGTTTTTATTATATTTTTGTCAAAATATCTCAAAATACATGATTTAAAATTATTTTAATTAATAAGCAAAATCAAGGCTAAATCCAAAACAAAAGCTTTTATAGAGAAAATATGTTAAGAGATATTAATTATTATGAAAAATTTTGAATTCATGTTTCCGTACGTTTTTAAGTGAGTAGTCAAATTTTATGTGTTCTCTAACTCACAAAAACCAATCAGAACAAAATTTCACCTATAGGTATTGATATTAAAAGCAATTTTTTAGATTTTGGTTGGATACTTATATAATTGATATAAATTAATAATTATAATCTCCAAAAATATTTTACTTTATATACAGGGTGGGTAATAAAAATCTACCAGATTTTCAAGAGGTATAATAAATGATAAAATTTAACTAGAAAAAACTGAATATATTTTTGAAAAGAACATAAAATAATTTTTTTTTAAATGTGTTTTAAACATTATATCAGACGAAAAAAAGGGGAGGGGGATCAAAAATGAAAATTCTAGCCCTTTCTAACAAACTCAACCAAATTTTGTATACATATTCTGTGGACCCCTGAATGCTAGAAATGCAAAAACTAACCACACAAAATAGGGGGTCCACAGAATATGTATACGAAATTGGTTGAGTTTGGTCAAAAGGGCTAGAATTTTAATTCTTGACCCTCCCATCGATTTTGGGTGGTTAGTTTTTGCATTTCTAGCCTTTTTGGGTCCCACAGAATATGTACAGAAAATTTGGTTGAGTTTGGTCGAAAGGGGTAGAATTTTCATTTTTGACCCCCCCCCCCCTTTTTTTTGTCTGATAATGTTTAAAACACATTAAAAATATATAGTATATATTTTATATTCATTTGAAAAATATATTCAGTTTTTTTCTAGTTAAATTTTTTCATTTTTTAACCTCTTCAAAATATGGTAGATCTTTATGCCCCACCCTGTATATTTAATCCTTTATTTATATTTCTACTATGTTTAATGTATACAAGAATTTTTGTAAGAATATTTGAACAAAATTTTTGTAGCTTTTGAGATATTTTAAAAAATAAGCGAAAACATAATAATATCTGCACGATTTTAATTAGATATATCTTTGTATAGATTAAAATACCCCCTCTCTTCTCTTTCGTTTTAGAGAAACATTATTTTCATTAATTAAAGTATAAATTATGATTTTTCGAAATTATCTCATCTAAATCTCGTTAAAGATACCGCAAATAAATCGAAAGATTAAACTTTAATAAAACCGAGATAAGTTTATTTATATGAAATAATTCCGGTCGACTTTAAACCAAGACGTGACTGCAGAAGTTCAAATATTAATTGCATAATAAAGGTAAGTTTTTGGTTGCTGGTACGAGGCCTAAGGGTCGCCAATTAATTTCGGGCGCGGCTGTTGAGGCGACTTTGCTACATTACGCCATCACAACACCTGCTGCTGGATAACTTATTAAAATAGTATATTAATAATTTCAGGGTCCGGCGACAGAAGCAGCAGCTCCAGCCAGCTTCCAGAGTTTCCCACTACACTCCAGGCGCAACTTTATACTTTATTCACTCTGTCTGGAGATTATGATTTAGTGACTGGCTGGACTCCTGCCGGTGGACCAAGACTTTATTACAGAGGCTGGATTTCTATTTTGAAATATTCACAAGAAGAAACAAGAGACTTGAAGAAATTTATAGCTGGTGGAAAAAGAGTTAATATTTATCAAACAATTTTGTAGCTAGCAACCCCTTCTGCTGGCAAATACCAAACATAAATCATTTTATTTGTTGATCTAATAAACAAGAATTTCTTCTCTTTTTCATTGTTCTTAAATACATTACTCTTAATTAATCCCTCCTAATATGTATATTTCCGAATCCCAATATGTTCATAAAATTTAGTATAAATGTCGAGAAAAGGTAAACACATGTACTTTTTGAAGTTATTTTAAATACCTAAATAAAAGTACATATACGTTATCTTTATATAGAGAGGGCAAGTTTTTAAAACAAATTCACTTTTTTTGGTCTCTACAGCTCAAAAGGTGTCTCAAAAAGTCATTTTGTCTATTACTGAAAATAATATTGTTCAAAATGTTAAATTTCAGAGATAAGGAGCTTAAAATAGAATAGTCGTTTGACCTTACAATGCAAGATTTTGGTTTAAAAAGGTTCAAAAAATGTCCCACACTTTACTTTCACAGTGCTTCTAAGTTTTTCATCTTTTTCTTTCAAAACTGCTTGTCTGGATTTTTTGATAAATTTCCCATATTTATATCCAATTGTTTGTAATTTTTATAAAAATTGCATGTATGAAAATACCTAACGTGCTTTAATTTTTTTTTTTATTTTTTTAAATTATTTTTCTGAAAAAGGGCTTGAACTTTTTGAAATCTTCTTTAATTTAAAATAAATTTTTTTATAAGAAAAACAAAATATTTTTTACTTAAAAGAAAAATATAATTCTTTACATAACTATTAATAGAATAGAATTTTTTTTTTCGAAATTACCTCATAGAAGTACCTATATAAATCATTATATTATTAAAGTCCATAGAATGCATATTATTTAATTAATCAAGTATGTTGGCATGTATTTTGACAGGAAAGTAGTAAATCAAAAAATTCTCATTGATACGCGAGGTTTCGCCAATTTTGTTTTGGCTTCATCAGGCCTCTAAAAAAAATCAGAGTTTCAGAGAAATTACAAAAGTTACATCTTTTTTTTATCTTTTCTTTCTTTTCTGACTACATCAACAAATGATAATACACGGAACATACCTCAATGATTATATGATTTTAATTGAGGTATGTTGCGTGTAATATAATTTGTTGATGTAGTCCGAAAAGAAAGAAAAGATGAAAAAATGATGTAACTTTTGTCATTTCTTTGAAAATGATTTTTGTGTCTTTTTCTATAGGCATGATGAAGCCAAAATAAAATTGACGAAACATCAATGAGAATTTTTTGATTTGCCACTTTCCTGTCCAAATACCTGCCAACTTACTTGATTAATTATCTTAAAACATTCGAAACTAACAGTTGTGGGCTCCACTGAAATCTTCTAGTTGATACTAAATTTAAATGCAAATTTACAAAAATTTAATATAAATTTTCTTTTAAATAACAAAACCTTATTACAGTAGCTACAATATCTATTAATAAAATATTTTTAATTTAATTTAATTTTTCCGCTTCTAGAAAAAATTTCCAGATTCGTGTCCATACCATGTCGTGGTAAGTTTGTGTGGCTAGTTACTTTACTACTTTAGGATTGTAATTGGGTCTGGTAAGTTACTTCACTACTCTAAAGTAACCTTAAGAACTCAGTTTTGCAGGCCGAAGAAACACCATGATGTATTTTTTTTTTATATTTACTTTTTTCTAGAAAACTCTTTATTCTTAATTGCCTTCAGTTAAGTTAATAATCCTAAAAATTGAAAACTTAATTTCTTTTATGAATATTTCATCTAAGAAAGTAATTGAGTGACGAAAACAATTCTAAATACAAATAGAATTTATATCCCTGTTTAAAACTTGTACTTTAGAATGTGAAATAGGCAGGTCTATTTATATGTATCTCTAGCGTAAACATGAGTAATATAACTTCAAAGTTTTAGCCACACCTAGACACACAATAAGACAAACAGGTGTATTGTATAGCTAATTAGTCGGATATTCATTCAAAATAGAAGCAACAGAATTTAAACCGATTCAAAATGAACTTTTCAGTCTTTCTATCAAACAAACAAAGATTTAATTATTATCTTTATATTAAATTGAAAGTTTCTTTTTGCCGAGAGTAGCAGAATTTTTATAAATTAAAGGAGACAATAAAAGAGTAATAATAAATTTTTTAATTTAATTATAACGAGACTATAGTTTTGATCGCTCTGCCCCCTTTATCAATCTGTTACAATTGATTCACAGGAATTGATTTGTGAAATGTATTTATCTTTTAAATATTAGATAATATTTCCTTATTTTAGTATAAAAATAAATAAATAAATAAATAATCAAATTTTAACATGTTTTCAAAGTCGTACCTTATCATTTCTGATAAATTTTTAATAAGAGACGACATTCAGTGATTATATAATTTACATAATTAGTAAAATTGAAGTAATTTTTTGATACGGACTGATAAGTGAATTGAGAGGATATTGATGAGGAAGTCCAAAATTCAAAAAAAGAGAGATAATTTAAATTATTTATTTTATTCATAAACTGACGTTACGGAGGTTTATTCTCTCAAAACTCTGAAGAAGGAGGGAATCTAAGCCTCCGAAACGTCGGTTTTCGAATAAAATAGATAGTTTAAATTATCTCTTCTTTTTTTTTGAATTTTGGACTCATCATTGCCACTCAATTTACTTAATTAGTTTAAAAATATTTTTTGATAAACGAGGTTTTACTGTTATTAAAGAACGGAAGCTCTTTGAAAGTTCGTTCTAATGTCGAAATTGGCAGGCTTTCTAGATTTAAAACTTCCTGTGAAAAATGTTGAAAATCAAAAAAAAAAAAAAAAAAAAAAAAATCAAATTGCCAAAGAAAATCTCATGAATAATTTTAGGTAATATTTTAGCTAATGAGCTAAAATTTGACCAAAAAATTGATGTTAATAATTTTCACTTTTCCTGACAATTTTCAACTTTCTAGCTCAATCGGTTGACAGACAAAAAAATTGGCAAATCGTTGAAAATTACTGAAAAAGTTTAAAATTTTTCCCCCAAATTATAGTTAATACATTTTCAAATATGGATTAAGGAATAGAAACAGGAATGCACTTTTGGATTTCTCTTTGGTAACGGCATTAGCTTTTGTCTCGGATTTTGTCCCCGCTCTCTCGATCGCCATTCCAATTGCGTCATTTCACGCAACATTTTTTTTTCTCTTTCCTTCTTCCCTGGTGTATTTTTGGTTCTCTCTTTCTCTTTCAGCCAGCCAGGGCCTTCCTCAACTTTCAACTTTTTACTCCCCTAGCTCACTTTTCGCCTCCACTCTGCGCGTCTGTCGTATTTCGAGTTTCGCATTTATACTCTATATTACCTTTTAGTAAAGTTTCGGCCGGGAAAATGAAAAGAGAAATTGAACTCATTTTGGAATGAGAGCTTCAAATTTTATCTAAATAGAGAAAATATGAAAACTAATTATCATATTTTAAACCTTATGAGAAAAGTTTCTGATAAATTTTCGGGTTTATTTATTTATTTTTGTTTTTTTAATCTAGAGTTGAAAGTCATTAAAATTAAACAATTCTCATCAAAGTTTCTAAACTCATTCATATCTCTAAAGGATATTTTTTAATCCATCTTAAAAGATTAAATTTTTTATTTTGAAGAAAATACAAGCCTTTCTATTTTATAATACAAATCAAAATATACGTCTAATTGAGAAATCATAATATCCATTATAGAGTAATTCTATTATTTTTATACTAGGATGTGAATTCGATTGGAAACTTTGGGTTTTTCGTATTTTTCCTTTATTATTACGCCAAACTCTACCATTATGCCATGCATTAGCATCCTAGATAAATTTCTTAAATAATAATGACAAAGTTATCCTACAAACTTCATCTCTCTGATTTTAGGGGTTGAAAGAGAGAAAGAGGGTTTTTGTATATTTCCTTTATTATTACTTCACACTCTACCAGTATGCCAAATTTTAGCATCCTAGATTCATTTCATATACCTATTATAATATATGCAAAATCCTACAATTTCCACCCCTTCATTTGAGGGGTTAAAAGAGTGAAAGTTTAGATTTTTGAAATTTTTCCATTATTTATCTCACAAACTCTACAAGCAAGCGAAATTTCAAGATGTTGAAATGATTAGAAGTACCCCGAGGAGTGAACCGCGATTTAATATCGTGTACACCCACTACCACTTCTACATTCATTTCCAAGTAGAAGACAATAGATGAAGGGGCATTATCTAATGAATTCCAAAATAATTCCAGATAATTCCAACGACAGTGTATACCTAATTCCAATCGCGGTTCACCCCTCGAAGTGCCCGATAGGTTTTAATGACCCCGTCAGTGAGTCAGTCGGTCAATGAGTGCCAAAATTAACCGATTTCTCAACTCCATATTTCATAATCTATTCAAGCTATATTATTGAAATTTGATAGACTCTTCAAGGTGGATTACATAGTTACATGTAAATAATTTCAGCTTTGTATCTCAAATGGGTTCAGAGCTGCAGGGGATCAAATGTGTCTCGAAATTGTTCGTGTATATAGCGCACAGCGTGTAAGGCCGGCCAATGCTCGAACTTGGCCTGGGAACGCTGTGAGCTATGATCTATATAGTTGTAAAATAGTGAACTCTAGTTCAAGTTCAATTTATTTCTGCCTCCCCCCCCCCCCAAAAAAAAATGTGTATGATACAAGTCAACATATAAATTTATATATTCTCTAATTGAAAAGTTTTTATTTCTTACTGGCTCACAGGCTGAGAAAGAAGGAAAAAATTTTCAATATACACGCGATACTGACCCCATGAAAAATAATATTTATAATTAAAAAGTCTGATGTTGAGGCCCAAGCCTTCGAAATTATAGTCTCAAACAAATAAATAATATATATACATACAATATGTGTGTATGTTAATTTGCATCAATCAGAGGACAACCTCTTTGTTTCTCTCTATTATTTTTTCTTATTTGTTTTTAGATTTAATCTAAAAAGTACTGAGCTAAGATTAATTAAAAAAAAATAATGGACGAATTAATTTTATTTTCCATTTTTTTAAAAATTTTAGCTAATTGGTCAAAATAATACGAAAATTATTGTATATTGTACTACTATATATGTATCTACTATTATAATACTAATTCATTGTTAAGTTTTTTCTAGAACCAATAAATTATTCCGTTTTTCTGTTTGTAGACCTGATGGATGGATTCTGAACAGCATCTAGCCTCATCTCCTTTTAGTTGTCCTCATCATTCCTGATTTTGAATAGATCTAAAAAATAAAAACTTTTTGAGAGAGAGTGACCGATCGGTAAGAGCCAGACTTGGCTTATTAACCAGACGTAGGACCTGGGAAGAGTTGACCACCCCATTCCATTTGGCCCCTCGTGACCCGTGACCCGACCATCTGGCGAGACTGGAAAACTTTCTATCATATTCGAATCAGGTTTACCGGCGTCAGACCCAGCAACATAGTTCCAAACTAACCTAAGTGCTTTGATTACACATCGGTTCTCAGTTCTCCGTTTAGTTTCCAAGCTGCCGAGTGTGTGTCCATGTGTCTGTTTCTAATTCAGTGTCGTACCTTTGGCCGCATAAACTTGTCTCTGGTTTCAATCTTTATTTACTGTGGTTTCCCAGTTCATCCAATTTCCCTTAAAAATATCATCTTCATTTCCAACGACGAATAAACTTCCCTCAAATATTCAAATGGATTCGTAGAAATAGTTTCAGGAACTAACCTGGGTTTGTATCTCTAGCTTCCATTTCATTTTCATAAATAAAAAAAAAACAAATTTAAAAATTTGTCATACAAATTCATTTAAAGAACATTTTTTCTAACCTAAAAAACAAGTTACTTCATTCGTATCTATAGTATATTTATAACAGGAATAGTAGGGAATTGGATAAAATAAAAACATAGAGCTTTTTTAAATGGACCAGACGTTTCTACAATCTATTTTGACTTCTTCAGTGGCTCATTTTATCACTCTTTGTCAAAAAACAATTTTACTATTTTGTTTTGTCAAATAGTAAATAGTCACTAAGGAAGTCAAAATGAATTGATGAAACGTCTGGCCCATTTAAAAAAAGCTCTCTGTTTTTAATTTTATCCAATTCCCTACTATTCCTGTTATAAAAAACAAGGTGGATTAAAAATCAACCCCCTCCCCCCTCTTTGAATTCATCTCTTTAACATTCCTTCCTTGACTAAAACAAAAATTCCACAAAAAAGGTACTTTAAGAGGATTACGTTAAACTAAAACCTTACTGAAATTTTTCTAGTCAATGCCCTATTTATATTTAAAATTTCAATACTTTACAACTTCTAATTACTCAGATATAGGCGTTTCAATTATTTTTGCAACACCCCTAATCAGTTTTCTTAATTTCAATCAAAATAAAATTAATGTCATTTAAAAAAGAAATAATTTTTGATCAGTAGGTATTGTAATTTTGAAAAAATCGTTAAAGCCATTTTGAGAAACTTGTAAAAATCTAACTTACGAAGTAAAGAAGTAGGTACTTCCATTTCGTTAAGGGAGATTGGTGAAACAATTTCTAATAAAGTAATACATTTTTTTTTTAATTTTTTAAATTTATTGAAAAAATCGATAAACACATTATGGGAAACTTGTAAAAATTTAACTTACGAAGTAAAGAAGTACTTCCGTTTCGTTAAGGGAGAATGGTGTAGGTTCTTAGTGAAACAATTTTTCATGAAGTAATAAATATTTAAAAAATAAAAAAATATATAAATTCTAGGTTAGTTTTAAAAAAAAAATTTGTGAAACCTACCTAAAATTTATATATTTTAAAATTTTTTTAAAACTATGAGCATTTTCTACTCATAGCCAATACCTAGCTAGCTAAGTTTCAAATTGAACTTTTCTGCTATCTGATTCGAATTAATTCAGGAGGGGGGCATGAGCAAAAAGGGAATTTTATTCCCTTTTTGGACTCTGGGGACTAGAAATCCTATTTTTTTAGAATTTTATTTCTCACTTTTAAGGCTAGCTATTGTACACTTTCACTGAGAATCGAGAAAGTGGAAGTAACTTTTAAAACCTTAGACTTAAAAGTTTAGAAAATGAAAGAGGAATACAATGTTTTACTTATATTAGTGTAAGTGAAAGTAAAATAATTATTAAATTAGGATGATTCTTTAAAGTTAATTTCCGACTTTCCTCCTTGGATCATTTTCTATTCTCACCTTTGTTAAATTATTCACTTAATGAAAACGAAGCGTAGAATTTCATTACTACTCTTTATTAATCATCAATTTTGAAGAATCCATTATAAAAGAGGCAGAGGTTGAGAGAGGGTTGGGCCGAATCCAACAAGTTGATGTCAAAAAATTAACACTATCCATGAATCGGGTTACGCATTTCCTTCTTTGCCTACTGTAAATATGTATGATCCCCTATGTAAATATACATATTTTTGCATATTTTTGTTTGAATAAATAATACATATTTAATTCTCCCTCATACTATTTGGTCTATTCAGTCATTCATAGCACTTTTAATTAATTAATTAAAACGTTTATTTATAAAAGCATTTGACAATTATTTATAACTATATACTACCGCGTTTTTTTGCGAAGTAACTTTTTTTATTTAATACACAATTAATATCCTAACTAAGAATAATATATTGTCTGTAATAATAGTTATAATAATTGAACATGGTTTATGCGTCGTGGTTCAGGGTTAAAAAACTTAGAAAAAATTTAGTTTTGCGAGAATAGCAAAATAAATGAGGTTGTCATCTGCTTGATACAAATAAAAAAATAAATCGTTAATGTTGCTAAAACAACAAAACAAATTTTTCTATATCCATTCTGGTATTTGAACCCACGCCACTGATAGGTGAGCAATAACAGAACAAATATTTATAATTAAAAAGACTGATGATGAAGATTAATCCTTGGAAACTTTCTAAAGTTTCAAAAAAATAAATTATAATTATGTATATATCAGTGGAGGTTAGTAACTTTTCAACCAGGGGATGCTGTCCAAAAAAATACCCTTCATTTTTTGAAATTTTATTTTAATCTTCGCTTTTTTTTCCAAATTTCAACAAATACGGTATCACTTTTGTTATTTTTCAAATTTAACATTAGATTTTAAAAAAATGAATTTATGGGACCTTCGCCCCAAACGGATACTGCTTTGTGTGACTGAGGGTAGCAGTCATGAATTAATTATTGTGACTTAAACAGTCTCTGAGATGGAAATAGACCCTTAGTTATTTCCGATCTTATATATTGAGAGTTGTTAGAAATGGATTAGTCCAGAAATTCTCGAATCATCTTTATTTATTCCTTTTTTGTATTATTTCTATTTTAATAGTTTCTCAGAGAGAGAAATTTTTATTCTATTAAAACTCGTCTGAATTTGTCTTTGACATGCTTGAACTGGATATACCACTCAGAGACTTGAAGCCTTCTATCCGCGCCCTTTTCGGATAAATCATTCATTTTAATTTCCCCTTGAAACTATGCAATAATTTTATTTCATTTCGAGAACCAATATACTTTTCAAAACATAAAATGTTTTTTATAGAAATATTTCAATAACGGATAATAATTTGAAAATGTAAAGACCCTTCAGAAATTTTGAAGTATTTTTGAAAATAGTCTTAATGTTTGAATTTTTATGGATTCACAGCATCCATGGAACGCACGCCACTGATAGGTACATATTTATATTTTGTATATATGTAATGCTCATTTGCATCAAGTAGAAGACATCCGCATTGATTTCTCATTATTAAAAAGCATTTTTCAAATTTCAAGGGTTACTTGTCATACTATTGAAATAAATTTAATAATTTAATAATTCTGAAACTTTTGGGTCCAGGCACGTTATAAATTAACATGAAGCTAAAATTTTTTTATTTTTGACAAGTCTTGGTTCGATCACATATGTGTACCGCATTTTGTGTATAGCTCCTAATTGACTGAAGATGGCCAAATAAAATTCAGGCCGAAACGTCTTATTAAAGGTGTTTTATTGAACCTAGTGATTACATCTTTGGCTGATACTTCCTCCTTCATCTAGTACAGCTTCATCACAGCCACGAACTCGAACAATATAAATTTAATAATTTACTATATAAATTACTCTTTATTTATCCATGTTAATTTACCCAACAGTTTCGAAATCATTTTAATTTTTGATATTTTGTGATGTGTCGAATTTTTCTTGTGTTGTCAAAAATAAAAAAATACTTTTTTTTGTTAAATTTTCTTCAATAAGTAGTTACAATTAGTTGTATATTTTTTGAAGTTATTAAAATATTATTAATAATAATTATTGAGAATTATTTGTATTTAATAATGAATTAATAGTTTTCCAAATAACTCAAAAAACTAAATCTGACAAGCATGATATACATGAGTCAGTCCTTCACCCAGTTACCCCGAAATACTAGGCCACTGGGATAGACCCTCTCGGTATGTGTTTGCTTAGAATATTTCACTTTTTAAAAATCAATATAACCCATAACACAAATGGCTCAAATTTTGCTTGATTAAACTTAACTACTTAATTAATCAAATTTTCATTTTTAATTACCAAACAACTGTTCAACTTCTTATTTATCTATTTTCGTTTAAAAACTCCGGTTTTGAATTCTCATCTAATTTTGATACTTCTAAAAAATGTAACTATTTTCAGCTCCACCATTCTTAATTATAGTCTTTATTTCAGATGATCTATTAAATAATAATAAAATATATTTAAATTTTGTATTTATTATGAAGTAGTAAATATTATCAACCTATCTATTCATAAATGTTAAATTCTTCATACATTTCTTAAAACCTACTTATTCTTTTAATCAATCAAAAAAGCTTTCATTCATTTTAATACATTTTTCCTTTATTTTACAATATTTTATTGTTTCGGACTTCCATCCTCAGTTATTTAAAAAATAAAAATTCCGTTGTCCTCCTTTCTTTATATAATAACTTTCAAAACTCAAAAGATATTATCTAAATATTACCCTAAATTTTATTGAAAAAATTTAGAATTATTTTGATTATTTATGTCCATCGATTAAGTTAATAAGTTGTTGTAGGGAAATAAGGATAATAGCTTATGCAAATATTTTTTATTTTATGTAAACGTTTCATAAAATAAAAAATATTTGCATAAGCTATTGTCCTTATTCCCTACAACAACTTATTAAATATTTAGAATATTGAAATCATAGTAAAAATGCAATTTTAGAACTTTAGGTATAATCTGTTTTTAAAATTAATTAATTCTATTTTCAGGTTAATTTGGATAACAATAGATATGATAAAGAGTATTGGGTTCATGGTTTTACCTTATGAGAACATTAGGTACACTATCAAAAAAATCAAATAATTATAATTAACATGAAAAAATACAAAAGAACACGTTTATTTGAAATTAAACGTTTCGGGAGAATTTCTCCCTTTTTCAATGGTAAATTTGTAAAAAAGAAAAAAAAGTTGCTTCCTATAAATTTTTTACAAATAAAAAGGGAGAAATTCTCCCGAAACGTTTGGTTCGGTTTGGTGTTCTTGACTGTTTTTTTAAAGATTTGTATTTTTTAACATACTTAGAATCAATAAATTAATTTTTCTTTGATATTAACATTACTAATCAATATACCATATTATTTTAATGGTCTATACATAAATATCATCTAGATCCATTATAACTTTTCAAAGAAATTTCAATTTTATTGATCGGGGAAGTCTACATTTTGTAGAAATTACTAAATTAAATTTAAAATTGTATTTTATTCTGATTTATTTCATTTTCAATCTTTCTCTATTTTATCAAAAATCATTTCAATTGATCAAATCGATATTTAATTATATTTAGAATGTTCGCTCTGTCTGTCTTTTTGCCTTCCAACTCTCCAGTAGCGATTTATTCTCAATAAAACAACAGACCATTTCAATTTGTTAACTCGAATTCGTTCAAACACTCAATCTACTTTTAATTTCATTCAATTCTTGAAAAAAAAAAAAAAACTAAAACTCAAGTACTTTACGGTAGAGCCTAGATTTTACGCAGCCTTTAAGAAGAGCTGACGAAACAATTGCCTACATTCAGGCGTTTTGTGCTAGAATTTTTCTTTAATAATAATCTAAATGTTTTCAAATATTGTTTATAGGAATAACCTATACAAATTTAAGTATAGGTATAATACTAGAATATCTATACGTATATGTATGAGCCGCTCAGAGGCCAATCCAATTAAGTCCACCAACGAGCCGTCAGACTAACTGACGATTCTACCCTCACCGACTCCCTCGACTCGCTAGCTCATCGAAGAAATGTCTCTGGCCTTTCCCTTCTCTATAGATACTATCACGGCAGGTGCTCTGATGAGATAAAATCAATAGTTCCCCCCCAAAGCATGCTTTGCACGTAGCACGCGTTTTGCCGACTCCCAACACTCTCTCGCGGTCAAATTAGAAAAGTGCCGGACCACTTCATTCGCCAATGCATATATCCCCATAACTTCAAGGAACTGGAACTCTCTCCCAGCCTCCATCTTTCCCAGCACTTATAATCTTCAAACCTTCAAAACCCGAGTGCATAAACATCTACGTTTCCACCCTCTCACTTTTTTTTTTTTTTTTTTTTTTTTTTTTTTATAATGATATTAATCAACTTTTCCTTCTCTTCGGTAATGCATGGGTCTCGAGATACATAGGGGCTGCTTCTTTACTGGTGCGCCCCTTCTTGCATTCGATTGCATTAAAAAAAAATCAACCAAAAGAATTATGTTTTTTTAAATTTCTCTAATTTATTTATTCATTAAAGATCATTGTTGCTCAAAAATGTATTGATAGTACAAAATATCGTGATTTTTATAGAAATTAATTAAATATTGTACAAAAATAAGTATAATGAAGCTTTATATTTTTCTAATGATCTTAATCTACCTTTATTTGATGCAATTTTTCTTATAATATTTGCCATTTTGATAAATTGTGAATACAAGGTTATAAACTCTACAAAAAGTCTTCTAATAATAAATAATGAAAAAATAATTTTTACCGAGAAATATAATATATTTAATAAAATTATTATATTTTACATAAGAAGAAATAATTAAGATATGAAGTCATAAAACATTCTTTCTTGTAATGGAAATTTGTCCCTACTTAGGGGACCACATTTATTTATTTAGATGCGAAATTTGTGTCTTCACAGCTTTGAATCTTTTTACATCACTTCAAAAAATAAATTGATTTCTCTTTTAATAACAAAGAATTTTCATTGGTGATATTTGGAGAAATGAGGCGAATATATCTGATACTTTGATGTTTCAGCGTAATAAGAACAAATCCGGTTGAAAAAATGTTTTTTTTTAAAGGGTGTATAATTTCCTTATCCTCTAACGATTGTTCTTTTCTCTGTTATAATGAATATTTCATGATATTGTTGCTTTGCATGTGAAAGGTTTTCCTTGGATTTTGCAGAGCTTACAGTTTAATTTAATTTGGTGTCTGGGTGTGGACGAATTTCATTCTGATCGAAGAGAGGAGCCATTATCAGAGCGATGGATTCAAGGAACGAACCGAAACTAATCACTGTCTTGGCGTAGTTACTATTCAACTCTAATTAATCTTTCAGACAATGGAAGAGGGGAGAGCATCAATTTGAGCCAGGGGGGAGAGAAGGGTGTCCAAAGGGACCGAAAGGGACCGAAGGGCTTGATAAGATCTTTGTCTCTTTCTCTCCCTTCCTTCTCATCTCTTTATCCTTTCCACTCATGCAGGAAAATTACCTCAGCATTTGCGCTTGCTCGCTTCAGGCCCTTGAGATATGCCCTAATATTAAAATATGCATTGGAGAGAGCAGCACCGAGCTCTCGTAGGGCAGCCAGCGCCGCACCGCGGCAACTTATTACAACTTGTAACGTGAATAGTTAATTGGAGCCCTGTCCGAAGCAGCCCCCATTATTTACCCATATCGCTTATAGATTATGCATTATCCCTAACAGCTTCTGATCAAATATTTACCATTTTGGTCAATTTCTTATCTAAATTATTTTTAGAAAACAAATTTCCACTGTCAAGATTAGTATCGATTAAAAATATTATATTCACAAATTATCAGAAAAGCATCAATAGATAACATATTTCTTTTCCTTCTTACTTTTTTTCACTAACAAAATGTAGAATAATTTATTAAATTAACATTTACTTAGAGAGTTAATATATTCTATTTGTTTGATAAACATTTCAAGTCAATTAACCCAGGAAAATTACTCTACACAGGCTCTTTGTATATAGTAATCGTCAATGCTCGGACGAAGAAGAAGAAGTAAACTAATTTTAAAGAAAATAGCTTGCAAAATAATAACGAGTCGAAAAATAAATGAAAAATCAATATTAGTGAAAAACTAGTCAATTTCTTAAGAAAATATTTTTTTTTTTTTTTTAAATTTAAACATAACGGAAGTGATTTATTGAAAACAAGAATATAAAAGCTGTACCAAGGATATAAAAATCTATAAGTATTTAATTCTTATGTGGGAAGGGATTATATATTCCCTCGGTAGTCGAAACCAAGTGTCGAACTTGTATTTCGAGTATTTGGTTGAATTATTTAAATACATGTCGGAAGGATATATTATCACAATTTTTTAATTTTTATTAATTTATTATAGTACTTGAATTTGACTTTCGAAAGGATGAACTTTTCTGAAGTGAAAATCAAAAATATATAACAGTCATTTAAATATTTATTTTCCTTCCAAAGTTATTTAGACAATAAAATTATCTCTAATTTTGCTTGTATCTTTATTTTTACAATTAATTTAGAAAATAAACATTTTTAGGTTTAAGCTAATATTAGTTTAAAAGAGTAGAAAGGTGGATATCAATGAGCAAATATTCTAAATAATATACCCAAGTAAGATTCGTCATTGGATTTGATCATCTCATACTGGTAAGTTAGATATTTATTCTTTCTCACTAATGTCTAGAAAATTTTATAATAGTTGTAATAAATTATCAATATAAATTAGGTATTCCTAACAATTTATTTAGATTTAAATTTAATAAAAGCGAATTAATTAAAATAAAATTCGAATTTTAATTTCAATTGAAGATTGGTTAAATAAATCCTTAATTTTTAAAAATTATAAGTGTAAAATTCAAAAAAAAAAAAAGTTAAAATAAGAATTGTTAGCTCCTTATTTCTTTCTTTTAAAAATCACATAGCTATAAACAAAAACATCAATTATACATTTTTTCCAACCAATAATTTAATTGGTGATTTGATGAAGCAGGGGAGGGTCTAGATTTTCATATCGTGAAAAAAGGGCGCTCTATTCGTTACTATTAAAAAAAAAATAAAAAATATCTTATATGTATTATTTGATTTGATATATGGAAAATCTTGTTCATTTAAAAATAAGTTTAATCAAAAAGTACTTAGGCACTTAGGGTAGGTATCTATTTTATTAAACGTTTGAAGAATGTTTTTTATTAAACATTTGTATTAATTTACCCATACACTTTTTTCGAGAAATAAATTATACAAATAGCTAAATAAATAATCTGGTTTCCTAATTCTTTTAAATCTAATCTAAGCTTCAATTCTTCCCCTACCTGAGAGCGACCTCTAGAAAATCAATAATATTGTACAATATAATAGACGCTTTCTTTAAATAGTGGCTGATACCCATTCAAAATATTCTCTTTTCTCTAAGTAACAGGTAACCGAGGATTATCAAATTTTAGATTATTGGACTGGAATCTAAAAAATAAATTATTTTAATCGACATTAAAAAAAAAAAAAATAAAAAGGAAAATATTAACCTATATTTATTAGTTTATAAAATCTTTATTAAATTAAGTTAAACTTTATTTAAAAAATAAGATAGATATCTACCTACTATTGAATGTTATTTAAGATTATATACCTACCTATATGTATGAATATAAAATCTGCATCACTGTAATTTTATTTTAAAATAACAATAATTAAAATAAAATAAGATGTGTTAAAAACCTACAAGCTACAAAATTTTTATGTTTTATACAAACTAAGTTAAAAAAAACTTGTTTAAATTATAATTTAAAAGTAAAAAACAAAAAATCCAAGTCAAAAACTTAAGATGGTTATTAATAAATAAGCCGAAACGTCTCGAATTAAATTTGATCTATTCTTTTTATATTAATGATTAAGCCTTTGCGAATCTTATAGAAATCTGAAATAAAAATTATCCATTTGTTTTGGCTATTCCATATTCTATTGTTAATTAATTAACCAAAAGGATATTAGGTATTAATTTAAAGATGAACAGACTAAATAATAAAAAATTGGAAGCTTAGTATTAAAAGTGTTTTAAAATTTAATTACATATCAATCGAATGAATAAATATGTAAATTAATTAATAATCCTAACCAAAAAACCTCACTAAAATATGAATTCATAATTTATTTCTAGAACTTAAGTAAATATCAATCATTAAATAGACTACTATTATTTAATAAATCCAATAAGAGGATCGAATATTAGTAGCAGTAATGTTTAATGAAGTGGATCGATTAGAGAAAGGGAAGGTGAATTGCCCATCCCTGTGCTCGGTATTCATGAACTTTACTAGATGATAGAGAAGCATCATTACTAAAGAGCTATCTACCTACTCTGGATTGCAGATGTTCTTGAGAGTAGGTAATTATTTCAATTTGTTTTTTGTCGATTTATTTTAAAATAAAGCCGCGCGCTCAACCCTTTGTTAGTTTCGACTTTAGACACGAGAGAAAGAGGCGCCACCGTGCGCATATTACCCTCTATTCCGTATTCGAGATTTATATAAAAAAGTTTTCTCGAAAAGTGTGAAGCAAATGGGAATATAACATATATACATCTATATGTATATATCTAATCGAAAAAAGAGTTTGAGGGGTGAAGAGAATAAAAAGGCGAGAAAGAGAAGGTTGGATTATAGGGTAGTCTTGGTCATATATCTACCTTGAATGGGGAAACTTTGCAACTCGGGCCGAGAAGGGTGTATGGATGTGCATTAGAAAATACGAATTAAATTACCAATCCTTCTTTCAACACGGGCAAATTAAAGCGGCCAATAGGGGGACGCGCAGGGCGTGCGGCAAGATGGCGTCGGATCGATGGCCCTTGAGCGGCCATCATGGAACGCAACTTTCGGTTCCTCCCACTCGCCACTTTTTCCTCCCATTTTTCATCGTCGCTCTCACTTGCGCTCGTTGCCTTTTTCAGCGTTGCCATGGAAACGTAGCTTGGCTGCCTAATGAGATGCGGCAAGGGGGTGGATCCCTTTTACCTCCCTCCCCGCCGCTCTTGCCCCTTAAACATTTTTTTGCTCTCTCTCTCTCTCGGCTGAGGTGGGGAGAACCGCCCCGCCAGACAACGTGCAGGGAGGGGCCAAAAAAGTGAAAGGTTCACAAAAACGCAGCCCCAAAGGCGGGGCAAGCTGTCACCCTCGAATCGTTCATTGGCCAAAAAGCAGCCGAGCCTGGAAAAAGGATGGCCCAACAGAGAGAGAGAAAAAAAATATATTAAAATAAAATAAAATCAACGGCTGTGAGTCCCCTGGGTGGAGCAAGGGACTCACCTAAAGGTCTTAACCCAAAGCCCACCAACAGTAATTGCACTTAAAAATAGGAATGGGGCTTCAAAATAAACGCGCTAGCATATTTTATTCTTTTTTTATCTGGTTTTGTGGCAAAACTCGCCTTTTCGACTGTTCCTAATGCAAAACTACGTTTAATTTCAGTCTTCGTCGACCCGCCCCACCGAGGATGGCCCTCTGCCTAGTTCTTTTGGTCTTTTCTCTTACCCTCCTTAATTATTACACTATTTATCTCGAAAATAAATGCCAGCACAATAAAAAGGCTTGCAAATAAGATAGAACGATACGAACAATGGCCACAGAACAAAACAAACCCACCTTAGGGAAGCACATCAGCCAAGGCCAGCCAACATTTGAACCCTTTGTTAGAGAATTACTACTACTACTAATCACATTAATAATATAACCCAGACTTAGGTACACAGACAGCTCTAAATTCAAATAAATTTTTTTCAGATATGCAAAAAACTATCTAGATTCATAGGTAAGTATGATTTAAAAAAATATAATATTTAATAGTATTTTTAATTAATACAATTCATTCTTTTCCAGAAATGACGGAGTAGTAGGGCTGGATGGACCTCAATTGACCAATCAGCTTAGTTCTACCGAGTACCTACCTACACCAGACTCTGATAAAATTAAGAAGACATTATTAAATAGATAATACTAATAATATTATCAACTTCTTCAAACCAGCCTCTGAAATTAGTATCTCTGTCAGGAAAAAATCTTAAAATTCTAATTCTAAATTTTTTTTTTAATCGTGTAAAATAATTTTTAGTTTTATATTTTTATTTATCTTTTTTTTTATTTATTTAATTTTTATTTTGTTATTTCATTAAATTTTAATTTTAAATGAATCGAGGGATTTCCGGTGCCTATTTGGTGGTGATCCCTGCAAGCATCATGATTCTAGGTATTCGGACTAAGTAAAAAAAAAAAAAAAAAAAATAAAACTCTAATTTATATAACATAATAAGACAAAATTGTACATCTATACAAGAAATTTTGAGATTGAGTAGCTATTATTATTATATTTTTTATTTTTTTTTATTGATATAATGCTATTCAATTTTATTAAATCATCAAATTTACCCCCAAAATCTCAATTGTAAAAATATAATTTTCTAATTATAACCCTTGACTGTCAAACCATGATAAGTTATAAAATATGGCTTGATTGTCAAGTAAGGTAAGCAAATTTTTATAATTTCATTACAAATCAAAAAAAGGCAACAAAAGACACAATTCAAGAAAACATCAAAAATTTTATCCCAGCCCATTTCCTAATACTTTTTTTTTTTAATCAATACAAATTATTTAATTCACTTCTGGTGTTCTTTATCTTTCATCGAATATATTAAAATATAAAAATAAAAAAAAAAAAAGATTAATATTATAGCAAAAGAGAAATGCTTTACAATCTAAGATTGTCATTTTATTTCTTTGGGAATCGAATCCCTGGTATAAGTAAGTAGGTAAGTATAATTGTTAAAATTTCTAATTTTTCGAAGTCATAGATAGGTACCTACCTAATAACTGATTAATTAAAAAGAATAAAAATTTGAAATATCAATATAGATACGTAAGCTAATGGAATTTAGAAAATTTCAATGAGAAAAATCCATAACTGTTAAAAAATATTTATTGTAATTTTATTATACTTTATTTTTTTATTTATTTTGGGGCAAAGCAGATAAAGATATCAAAGAGCTGAGCTAGAAAGAGAAAGGTGATTGGATCGGGGGTGGGGGGTTCTACTCCTGGTTTAATCCCTGCTATATGTAAGAATAGGTAAGTATAATTTTTAAAATTTCTAATTTTTCGAAGTCATAGGTACCTACTAAATAATTAATTAAAAAAAAATTTGAAATATCTATATATATATATATATATATATATATATATAGGTACGTGTAAGCTAATGGTATTTAGAATATTTCAATGGAAAAATCCATAAATGTTTTTTTTTTTTTTTTGGCTTTTCGGTCTTTCTAGCCATAAGCCTAATTACGATACTAGTTATATTTTTTTTTAAATTTGTCTCTACCCCCGGGGGTCAGATTTTAGCTGGATGCCTCGAGTCGGATTCGAACCCGGGTCCCCTGGTTAGCTCGCTGTCACGCTACCGCCTAGCCTATCTGACCCCCCTCCATAAATGTTAATAAATATTTATTGTAATTTTATTGTTGGTTCTTTATTTTTTATTTCTTTTGGGCCAGAGCAGATAAAGATATCAAAGAGCTGATCTAGAAAGAGAAAAGTGATAGGGTCGGGGGGGGGGGTTTCTACTCCTGGTTTAATCCCTGCTATATGTAAGAATAGGTAAGTATAATTTTTAAAATTTCCAATTTTTCTAAGTCATAGATATCTACTAACTGATTAATTAAGAAAAAAATAAAAAATTTGAAATATCTATAGATATATATAGGTACGTGTAAGCTAATGGTATTTAGAAAATTTCAATGAGAAAACTCCATAGTTGTTAAAAAATATTTATTGTAATTTTATTGTACTTTATTTCTTTTGGGGCAGATAAATATTTCAAAGAGCTGAGCTAGAAAGAGAAAAGTGATAGGATCGGGGAGGGGGGGGGTGGGTCCTACTCCTGGTTTAATCCCTGTTATATGTAATTATAAGTAAGTATAATTTTTAAAATTTATAATTTTTCGAAGTCATAGGTATCTACTAACAAATTAATTTAAAAAAATATAATATTTGAAATATCTATATATATAGGTACGTGTAAGTTAATGGTATTTAGAAAATTTCAATCCCGTATAGAAATAAATAGATTTTCGAAATATTTTTTTTATATATTGTGGAAAATATATTAAAAATATAAAATTTTATGTTAAATTTATATAAAGTTTATGTTTTCTATATATTCTTAAAATAAAATTATTTTTATGTCGCTCGAATATAAATTTTATATAAATTTAACACACAAATTTTATATTTTTAATATATTTTCAAAAAATATATAAAAAACATATTTCGAAAATCTATTTATTTCCATACGGGATGAGAAAAATCCATAGTTGTTAAAAAATATTTATTGTAATTTTATTGTACTTTATTTCTTTTGAGGCAGATAAATATTTCAAAGAGCTTAACTAGAAAGAGAAAAGAGATAGGGGTGGGGGAGGGGGTTGTCTAGGATTGCAGAACACCTTTGCATAGAATTTCAAACAATTGGATGTCCAAGAGAACATCAGATAACAAAGCTAGAGAGCGAGCTCACTTGCTATTGCACAATGGCAAATGGCAAGCAAGCAAGCAAGAAGACCTCTCGGAGAGAAATCTCATTAGATCGCGTTGCGACTAACACTAACTGGCGATATTGCACGGTTAGCTTTTCGTAAAGGGTGCGTGGGATGCGCGCGCACCCTTCCTCTCATATATATCTATATATATTCATACGTGCATCTACCTCTTTATGGATAAATAGCGCAAGAGGGAAGAGGAACGTACCTAAAGCGCACAATTCTAAGCCAGAGGCTCAAGCATGATAACAGGAGAGAGAATTGCTAGATTGGCTGGCAAAAGAAAACGAGAGCGATCATCAAAGGACACAATAGACAAGCCAGTTAGCTTCTACTACCACCCACGCAATTCTCCCTCTCTGCTCTCGCAATATACATATATAGACCATGAACAAAGGATTAAGCCGTCCAATTGTAGGAGAAAATGGACAAAAAAATAAACTCAAAACATTGGACTTAAAATTTAAAGCGCCATTTTTGCCATTCTCTTATTTTTTATTTTCCCACCCTCACCTCTTGTAATATATAGGTAAAAGATAATATTTGTATTAAAATTTACATAAACAAAATAATTCCATTTTTAGGGTTCCGTACAAAAGCAATACAGTACCCTATTAGTGTCGCCACAATTTCTGTCTGTCTCTTTGTCTGTCATACCATTGTAGCGGTTTAACTAAATAAAATATAAGATACAAACTTGAAAATTAAGCAGGTCTTTTTACCGCCAATGTCAAATAAAAAATATTAGATTATATCTATAACTTGATTTTTTATATTGGGTGAGTGCGAAAGTTAGTGCGGAGTTTGTGAGTAATAGTCAGACAGCGATTAGGCAAACAAAAATCTTTATTCAATCAATGATATATTCTCCATCGTTTTCTATAATCTTTTTCCAACGTTCTGGCAGCAGACGGATGCCTCGATCATAAAAACTGCGCGGTTTAGATTCGAAGAACGTGGACACGCCGTTTTTAAGGCCTCAAAGAGTCAAAGTTTTTTCCATTTTAAATAATTTTACAATGACCGGGACATGTGATAGTCAGATGGTGCGATATTAGGAGAATACGATGGATGCGTTAAGGACATCCCATTTCAGGCTCTTTGAGCTTGCACAGCGTCTTTTTCGAAACGTGTTGTCTGGCGTTGTCCTGGTGAAAGATGACTCCCTTGCGATTTGACAAAATCGGACGTTTCTCTTTGATTTCTCGATTCAAATTAGTTAATTGACGACAGTACTTGTCCGAATCAATCGTTTCGCCAGCAGGGAGAAGCTCAAAATAGATTATGCACTTGCAATCCCACCAAACTGAGAGCATCACCTTCAGCGGAGTGTAATCTGGCCTTTGGCATTGCGTCAACATGCTGACCTGGATGTTTCCATGTCCGTTTACGCTGAACATTGTTGTAGAGGACCCATTTCTCATCGCTCCGTCACTAATCGATCCAAAAACAACTCGTTATTGAGCCGCCTGAGTAAAGAAACGGCCGCAGAAATTCGTTTGATTTTGTTCTTCTCGGTCAGCAAATGGGACACCCATATATCGAGCTTCAAATCGAATCCCATCTTTTTAAACGCCGAAAAGCGGATGATCTGTCAACCTTTAGTGCTGTAGCAACTTCTTCTCTTGAAATTCGCGGGTTATTGAGCACTAAAGTACGCAAAACATCGTCATCAATGTCAGAAGGTCGACCAGAGCGTGGCTCGTCTTCAAGGTTAAATTCTCGGCGCCGAAATTTAGCAAACCATTTTTCCACAGTTCGGTTAGCTGGTGCTTGATCCTGATAAACATCTTGAATGTTTGTCACGGCTGCGGCAACGTTATTTATTCCCTTCCGAAACTCGTAAAGCATAACATACCGTAAATGCACTTTATCGATATTCATTTTTAAAGTGATAATTGTCGAAGCAGTTTGTATGAAAACAAATGATTTTTTTTAATGAAAGCTGAAGACGTCACCTTTCCAAGGATATATAATATGTAGGAGTAGGCATTAATGACAACACGTTACGACGCTCATAACCCCATCTATTGAAACTCCGCACGAACTTTTGCACGCACCTCAATAATAGCTTAAGTCTCTATCTATGCTTTGGTGAAGTTTCAATCACACATTACCGTGCAAATTTTTGAAAATAAAATTTTTTAAAATGTAAAAATTTTCTCAGAGTCTTATGGAAAATTAAGATCTTGACACTTTCTCTTAAATTATACTACCTACTATTAGTTGATTAGATAAAGTTAAAAAAAAAAACTAAAAATTATCTTTTTGAAACATATGCAGGTTTCTTTTTTTGCAATAAAATATATCATTGACCGTCGAATTTATTGAGATATTTACTCTAAAAAATCACATAAATGGTTGGATGTAAACATAAACAGTAGAAATACAACGCATTGCCAAATCATACAAGACTTATTATCAGCTGATATGAATAAATCACATTAACTATTGTATTTAATTTTTTTTATAATTGTTTTTATTTCAAACATTTACGGGTTTCATACTATTTATTTTTTAATTCTATTATTTTTCATTTGTATTTTAACTTATTTTACTAAAGATACTACACTTCTTTTGAAACAAATGGAGTGAAAGGACCTCCTTAAGAGTTAAATGTAGGTATTTATTTTCTTACAAATCAAAAATTGTATTAAAATTTTAATCGAATGATTATTTCGGATAGAGTCAAATTTTATTGTAGGGTCAAAAATAACAAATATATATATTTTTTAATCATAGAGTATGAGGAATCCCTGTAAAGATCTCTTTAAGAACATATTCAGTCAGAAAATTTCTTATCAACTCAAATAAGAATGAATTTGATATCTTAAGTTATTTTGGATGATAAAATAGTTTATCTATCAAAAGTTAGCGTGACATCAGTATTTAAATAATAAAAAACTTAAATAAGAATGTGTTAATCACCATCAATTATAATATATGTATACAGGGTAGGGCGGGTTCAAGATTGAAAATTCTAGCCCTTTCGACCAAACTATGTATACAAAATTTGGTTAGTTTTTGGATTTCTAGCCTTCAGGTGGTCCACACAATATGTATACAAAATTTGGTTTAGTTTGGTCAAAAAGGCTAGAATTTTCATTTTTTCCCTCATCCCCATTTCGGGTGGTTAGTTTTTGCATTTATGGCCTTTTTGGGGCCCACAGAATATATATTATACAAAATTTGGTTGAGTTTGGTCAAAAGGGCTAAAATTTTCATTTTTGCCCCCCCCCCCCTTTTTTTGTCTGATAATGTTTAAAAAATATTGAAAAAAAATTATTTTATGTTCTTTTCAAAAATATGTTTTCTATTTTACTAGTTAATATTTTTCATTTTTTATACTTCTTCAAAATGTGGTAGATCTTTATGCCCCACCCTGTATTTTAATTGTGATTTTCAAACATAGATTTTTGATTCTCCCTTCGTACCGAATTATTTTTTTTAAATCTTTTTCCAACCCACTTAAGAAAAATAAATAAATTCATTTTAGTCTTTTAAAAGTATCTCTTCTTCTTTTTAATACGCTTTTCTTGAAACCGAATGGGCAAGACAAAGGCCGATATTAAGTATACCACACAGTGGCTTGTGCTTGGTTTGCTCATCACTAAATTTCAGGTGTTTTTGAGATATTTCAAAAAATCGAAGCAAAAAATAACGACTTTTTTAATTCACAGTTACAATACTTGACCATGTATGGCAAAGTAAAAAGAGAGTCATTATTTCTTTCTGGGGGTGGGGTATTCAAATAATATAACTATTAATATAAGTCCAAGACACTTTCTTCGATTTCTAAGAAATTTCGCATAGCTATGAGCCATAGACGACTTTTTGAAAATGACTCACTATGTGAAAATAATAATGGCCAAAAAGAGGGGGGGGGGGGAGGCTGGTTTCAAAAATAATTTAAAATAATAAAATTTTCAACAAAAAATCCAATAAAGATGATATTTGCAATAGAAGAATCTATTATAATATTAATTGCTAATGGCCCTAAAATGGGGATTAAAAAAAAAATTAAATTATAGAATGTTTATAGCAAATAAACTGCAAGGTGAGGTCTTTAGAGGGGTGAGAGGGGGTCCAGCCGAATCTCAACCAATCTCACGTGGGGGGAATGGGGGGGGGGTCTCTGAAAATATCCAGTATTTTTTCTCAAGAAACAGTGTAAAATTCGGACAAAACTGGGTTTTATCAAGTAATAATAATAATAATAATAATATGAAAGATATTAGTTTGCCGATGGTAATAGATTCAAATTTACAAGAAATCATAAGTTGGTGTCATCTATTAAATTCGATGGAATGAAACATATAATTAAAAATATTCCATTCCATCGAATTTAATAGATGACACCAACTTATGATTTCTTGTAATAATAATAATACTAGTCTTAAATAAAATTAATTAAGCAAATTATTTTTTTGATATATTCAACGCAATCAAGACCATATTAACTGATTTACACTAAAAATACGAATTTTGAAAAATCTCACATGCGATTAGGAGGGGTTGGGGGTCGAGCCAAATGTCAAGACATCTCACCAAGGAGGGGGGGGTCGAAAATTCTCCAAAATCGCCTCACGTAATTTAGGGACGCCCCTAATGGATGATTGCTAGACTTTATCCATAGTCATTTGAAATATTAATATGTTTATTCCTTTATTATTAATCAGATATCACTGGCTATTTGAATTTAATGTTGACTTAAAATCAAAAATAGCCATCGACTCTCATCTACTACTTAAGGAATAACCATTCTACATTGTATTTTTGATGTTTCGATTATTATTGGTAAACATTGCTGGAGACATGAAGGAATCGACTTATTAAAATCAAAAATAAAGATTGATTCTCATCTAATACTGGAGATATAACCTTATTGTTACATTTCAATTTTGATGTTCTGATCAGTAATGGTGGTAATCACTGCTGAAAATATGGAAAAATTGACTTGAAATCAAAAATACTAAATTCTTTTTTGGTCAACAACCCTAGTGGATATGAATTTGAATGGTCTCTGCTTAATACCTTCTATTTGGCAAGTAACGAAATTCTTTTAGACTTAACAAAATAAAAACTTAAATATAGACTTACTCTAGACTATATAAATAAATAATATCGACGATTTGGAAAAGTGACACAAAATCATTTTATTTACTTTATTTTTTATTGAAGCTTTGTTGGTCATACCGAATGATAATCTCTAAGGGCCGGTTGTATGTCGCAAAGTAAATGCTTTTCACCACTAACACAGTGTAGATGGTAAATGGAGGGATTGGGATGGCCAATCAGATGCCAGGCACTGACAGTGCGACATACAACCGGCCCTAAGATCTTGGACCTCTCTCATGGTGAAATTAGAAAATTAATTTAAAAAAATTAGAAATTTTCAAATATTAGTAAAAGATTTCAAATAATTATCTTGTAGCCCAACTCGAAAAATTCTTGTAAATCATATATATTATTTATTTATATATTTATATATTTTTTTTTCAAAAAGTACTTCAGAAAATTTTTTCATATAAAATAGAAATGTTCTTCATTAATTTACTCAAAAATTTTATTTATTTATTAAAAATAACCCTATTAAATTTGTTTTATTTTCATAGGCATATTACACGTATGATAGATGAAACGTCATGTTTTATTTATTTTTTTCATTTTTTTTAGGTGAGTGAGTTAAAAGTTATGTTCTACCAGAAGAAAAATAGAATAATATTCGTCTTCCATATTTAATTTTGTATATTAAACGAATTTATTTTGAAAGATTAAAAAACAGTGTGGGGGGGGAGGGGGGGGGGCGAGCAAGTAGCAGAGAAAACAACAAATAGATTTTAATTTTGTTGCTGTCCAATTTTTGAAAAGTTCATCTAAAACAATAAATAATCACAAACAATTAATTTTAATGAAATAATTCGTATAAAAAATATAATACACGACTACGGAATTATATCATTCATGCTTTGAGAATTCACAAAAAAATAAATATATAGATTAAAATATATTTAAAAAAATAAAATACAAGTTGATTTATTGCCAACGACTCTTTGATGCCTGTGCACTTTCCATTTCGCTTGCGTTTTAATCAAAAATCATCTCAATAGTTTCAAAAGTTATCATCTATACCTAATAGAATACTAAAGTTCATCCTACTATACTATTCCCATTATTAATTAATCATAACTATTATATTTGCTTTTTTATTTTAGTTAAATTGCTAAATAATACTTATTTTTAAGTATATCGTATTTTAATGTCTTTACCATCCACTCTCTTTTTCTAGAATATTAATTATAATTTTTTTAGATCATCTCCCCCCCCTCCCCTCCATTCATTATAGATTTCAGAGAAATAATTTTACGAATACCTATATAATTTCAAAAATTTCTTAAATGGAATAGATATTATTTAATGATATTGATACACGAATGTGTAACCTCTCTACTCGGGGATGGATCCTATGAACAGTGAAAAGAATGATAGATTAGAATATACCTATATGCGAAATTTCACAGAGATCGATCAAAGGTCTAGGACTTAATAAAAGGTATCAAGAGAAATATTTTGTTTCGGGTCCCAGAAAAAATTTTCACATTTCTTTTTGAAAATAAGCCCCTTTGATAGTAAATTTCCCCTTTCTTGCTTTCTATATTTTAAAAAATAGTACCTGGCAGACCGCGCTTTTAGATAATTAGTATCATCAACGTACATCTAAAAGTGGGTGGGGGCTCAAAAATGAAATTCTTTATATATATTTAAAAAAAAATTTACTAGGAATTTTTAATTGATGGTTCTAATTTTGTCCATCCCTGCAGGGTAGGCAACCTACTGTTAAATAATAGTGAATTTAAGCTGGGGTAATTTTAGGCAACTTTCCATTAGTATTTAAATAAAATTTATTTTTTGCCAACGACTTGACCCGCTCCGATCGTCATCAAGGCATCACTGTGACAAAGTTTTGTACTTAAGGTGGTTCGTGACTGTTTTTTATAAGAAAATTCTCAAATTTTTGCCATCGAATCATTAATGTATGAAATATTTATTCCGGAAATTTGAAGTTGATCGTCTGTCCCATTACCGAGGAATACATTATTGAAAATTGTCCTTTTAACATGGAAGTAAATGGACCGAGCTTTTAAAAGGGCTATAACTTCTATACAAATTATAACATTTTCAACAAATTTATATAGATCAATAATTCAACCTTTATGAATCGAATGATACATTTTTCAATAGATTTGACAGTCTAGTTAATTAGTTATTCATAAATGTAAATAAAAGTTATTTGCAGCCAACATAATATAACAAAAGCACTAGTGTAGAATTATAACTCTATTTTTTGATTTCGTTTTTGTGTTAAATAAATGTTTTTATAATGAGAAAAAATTTATCTCAATATTCTTTATTAGATAATATTATCAAAACAAAGATTTTTATTCGAAATTAACCTCATTATTAAAAAATTTAGTAGGCAGCGTTGTCACTGCAGAAATACAAAAGATTTTTTCCAAGATCAACCAGATAGATAATCTGTCCCGAACTCTCTTAAATAAAGTTTAAAATAATATTAATTTAGATGGAGGTTCAATTCCTTCGATGAATCTTTTAATCCCTTACGATGCAGGTACAATCTTCCTAATCTTCGTTTTTTTTTTGTTTTGTTTTTAAGATGAAAATTCTTTTATTCGGAATTTGTGGTTTTGATTATTTTAGGGCTGTCTTTTCAGCCTCCTGGCCAGCAAGATGATCGCCAAAGGCCGGATTCGCAGCTGTTTATTTTTAAAGTAATTGATTGTAGTTTGCTTTTTTTTGTTTTTTAAAATTCCTCAAAACCGACACTAGTGAGTAAGATAAAAAAATTTGCGTTAACAATCTTAAGTAGGTATATGACATTATAAGGATTTTTCAGAGATTTTTATTAGGGAAGTGTATAATAATTTTGCATGAGATTAAGAAATTAAAATCAAAATCGTTCCAAATATATTCCCCTTTGTTGAGTGTGCTCCAAGATTGAGTGTCCCTGCTAAGAAAGTATAGGTAATATATAAAAGTTATTGTTTTTCTCAAAATTATACATTACTAATAACAATAAGGGGGAGTCGGGCTGGCCGAGCCGGCTAACGCGCTGGCCCCGCTTCGGCATCGATTATGACGATGTTGGAGCGGAAGGCCGGGGTTCGATCCTGGCTGGCGTATAAAAATTTCTACCAGCTAAAACTCGGCTCCCTCACTAACCCTACTAACACTTTACTGATGTGCTGTCTAAATGGGCTTTGTTCCCGGTGACTATAAATAAATAAAAAAAAATAAATAAATAGTAATAAGGTTATAATTATTTAACTTTAGAAACAAGGGGTTTTTCTCAATAAAAATAGGCTAGAGGTCGAAGTATTTGAATTGTTAAATATTTTTTTATTTTTTTTATTGATTAATAAAGTTGTTTTTATTATTATTTATTAGCTGGTTTATCCCTATGACTTCTAGAGACTGGAACTTTCTTCCCCCGACCGTCATTCCCAGCAACATACCTATAACCTTCAGTCTTTCAAGGCCCTCATTCACAGATACCTTCGACTATGACCCAATCCCTAAATCTCTTCTTATTTTTCACGATACAAGGGTCCACCGCGGACTACAGAGCTTGTACAATTTTGGTGCAACTTCTTTTTAATCAATATCATTATAAAAAAAAATAATATACATGAATTTGAAATAAATAAGCATAAATGGTATTTAGAAAATCTCAAAAAATAAAATCTTTCTTTTATATATTTTTTTTATATTTTTTTATAGATGAATAAATCAATAAAAACCAATCTGAATGAAAATTTTTTTGCACACCTAGTAACCTGATAATTATAGAGGTTCAAGACAAGAGGAAGCAGTTTCGAATGATTTGTTTCCGGAATATGAAGGAAACGAAAGGGGACTAGTGTGAGGGTGTGGGGGTGAATTCGTGGTGGGGGTGGGGCGGGGTGCAATTTGACAGCGAGGAAGGAGGATATCGACCGAGAGATGACCACTGTCACAAGTTGCTGGCTGCGCCTTCGTCCAATCGGCCTTAATTACTTCATTATAAAAACATTAAAATTCCGACACCGGGCTCCCAATAAGTTGGGGTCCTTGGCTTGCTCCCTTGTCGCTTCCCACACCACTCCCACACCCTGTCCCAGTGGCATCCCCCACTCCAAGCCACCCCCATTTTATTCACGCGCCCCAATGGCGTTCGTCTGCCACGCAAATTTTTATCAATTGCCGACGAAATAATTAAATGGCCCGTCTACTTTTATCAATTAAAATGCGTGGCAAGCATTTAATAGATTTTTTTTTGTTCCATTTCGAAACTTTTCTTCGAATAATCCAACTCAATTTTTTTTTGTTACTGAGGCAGACTGGTCGTCTAATTTTCACCTTAAAGTTTTTTTTTTTGTTCCAAGTTAGAATTAAAACGTGCTTGTTTAATTGAAAATGATGTCAAAGTGGGAAATAAATTAAATTTTACAAAAAAAAAAAAACTATAATAATTTAATTGATATCAAAATATAAGAATAAAATACAGTATAGAACCTCGTTTATCCGGACCAACTGGGGTAATCGAAAATCCAGATAATTCGGATATATGGGTAATAAAAACTAAACAAATAAGCGAATTTGAATTTATTAAGATAAAAAAAACATGTTTATATCAAAATTATATAGAATTGTTTAAAAAAATACCTACATACTTAAATAAATAAATAAATAAATATTATTTCATTTCAAAAAATTGGTCCATTGTCTTTTGTTTTAAATACGTGTGCCGTTTGAATAAACCACGGTCAAAATTATTAAAATTAAAATGTCTACAAATCCGATTCGGATAATCCGGAGGTCCGGATAAATGAGGGCCGGATAAACGAGGTTTTAATGTAATTCAATTTTGTTTAAAGACATTGAATTAATAATTGATATGAAATGAAATAGGAAATTCTCCCTTCCTGTCATCAGGTGGGCGAAATAATTTCCATTACCCATAAGAGCAATGCATTTTCTTCTCAGTTAGCCCCTTTTATTTTTGCCAATAGACCTGATCGAGATATTTAGAATTAATAATTATCTACTTGTAAAAAATCACCCCAAATATTATCTACTCCAAACGTGGGGGTACATACATAATTACGCCCGAGCAATGGATTTTTGGTCAATTTTTGACCCCTGGGGACCACACTTTTGTTCTAAATACGATTTCAAAATATTAAGGGCATCGATTCCTTCCACCTAGAATTCATAAAATGAAATTAACTTTTTTATTATCTAAGATAGAAGCTCTCAAATTCTCAAGACCCCAGGAGGCGATATTTTTTAAATATAAATGTGAAAGTCAAAAATTGAAAATTTTCGAGTGAACTCATTACACCCATTTTCAGGCTTTAGTAATAAAATTTTCTTAAAATTATTTCTTTATTTGAATATTTATTCTGAATTTTTTTCAGAATAGAATTTTTCCTTATTCCTATTACAAAGTGCACATGGGCATTTCTAGAATAAAATAATTTAAGAATAATCTCTAACCGAATAAAACCTGTCTGGAATTGACTTTTGCAAGTTGGAGCTTGTTAAAAAATAGCAAGAGAGGATTCGTCTATCCGCGGCCTTTTTACAAAAAGAGTCGCAAATTCCTTTTTGATCTCGTGCTAATGAAATGATTCGTTTTATAATCAACTGGTGTGATCACCACACGACTTTCAAATTAGTTTCTCTCTGATTTGAATCATACGAATTTTCTTCATTCAAATTAAGTCAATTTATGTTTCTCCCCAAGCCGATTTGAGAAAACCGGAAAAAAAACGAAATTGCAAAATAACAAAAATCTCCAAGAAAACATCTATTTCCGGTTCTTCGATTGTAGCCAAAATTTCAAGGAACTTTTTCTAGCCTCTAGATAGCTTAAGTTTTAAATTCCAAAGCTCTGCGACTTACTCTGTAGACGAAATATGAACGATTAAAATATTTATTTTGCGGCACTCCTAATTTAATCGAATGTTTCCTACATTTGATTCAATCGCGAATCAAATGTAGGTGATTTTTGTCAAATATTGAATGAAAATAATATCTGAGCTTTTATATAAATAAATTTATAATTTTTCTCATTAATATATCAAAGAATAATTGATATATTAATGAGAATTGTCCTAATTTACGCCCTTTTCCGTTAGAGCTGATTTCGAGGAACCGATTCTCTATAACATATATATAATATATATAGAATTGCTCATTGAATAGTATAATATAACATTAAATAAATAAGGTAATTCATAATAATGACTTTTTTTAGTATGAAAATTTTATTATTTTAATTTTTTTAAGCTCCATCCCTTAGTTCATAGTTCATTGATCGATAAATTCCTATAACTAATGTTTGAAAATGCAATTTTTTATTGATCATAAATCATTCATCCCGAGAAGAGTACCTATATTTGAAATCTATTAACTTGTTTATTTAATTTTTATATTCTATAGAATATAATGTGAAGTATTGCAATCGCCTTCCTGGATCCTGACTCTTTGAGAGCTTGTATCTCAGAGATGAAAATAGATAATATCATTTTGTGACATCTAGGTGGAAGGAATCGATCGATTCGATACCCTTAATAGTTTGAAACCGTATTTAGAACCAGACATTCTGGTCAAAAATTGACCAAAAATCCATTGGTCAGTGAATATGTATGTTCGTAAGTATCCCCCTGCGTTTCGCAACCATAAGTCTCAGAGCTAGGAAATTCGAAACTTAAGCTCGATATGGACTAGAAGGAGTACAACAGGATTTTGGTTGAAATATAGTAGGTACATCGAAAGTTGACATTTAATTCGTTTTTTCGAATTTTTTGAAATTTCTAATAATCATCAATCTGACCACCAAATCTCCAAATTCAACATAGGTACCTTAATATTCTGAAGAAGTGTGATAATCTGTATACACAATGGGTATAACCTTCTCTTTTGAAATGAACAATTAGCCTGCTTATATTTCTTTATACTCTGTGGATCATAATGGTAGAATTTTATAATTTGAATTCAGTACCTATATTAGAAATCTATTAACTTGTTTATGACATTCTTACTTCCACGTTTATATTCTATAGAATATAATGTAAAGCATTGAAATCGCCTGCCTGGATCTTGACTTTTTGAGAGCTTGTATCTCAGAGACATCTAAGTGGAAGGAATCGATTGATTCGATATCCTTAATAGTTTGAAACCGTATTTAGAACCAGACATTGTGGTCAAAAATTGACCAAAAATCCATTGGTCAGTGAATATGTATATACGTAAGTATCCCCCTGCGTTTCGCAACCATAAGTCTCAGAGCTAGGAAATTCGAAACTTAAGCTCGATATGGACTAGAAGGAGTATAACAGGCTTTTGCACAGTTGTGGGGCGCTTTTTGCGCTCCCAACACTCTGGCCTCGGTTCTAGAGTTGTGTCATAGGCGCTCATAAATGTACTTTAATCACAAATAGCCACAACATCTGGCATTATTATTTGGACGGCTGATGAGAAGTTGCACTCTAATCTGTAAAAAAATCTGTTTTCTTTTTGTAAAGGGCTGCCCCCTCTGCGTGGCGCAATAAATCAGTCATTGAAATCGGTACACCGAAAGTTGACATTTAGGTACATGAAACATTTTTCGTTTTTTGGAATTTCCTCAAAAATGGGAGTAACGATTTTTTTTAAATTGTTATTTTTTAAGTGTCATGAGTTATTAGTTGTGTATAAGTTTTAATCCGATTGAAAGAAAGGAAAGGAGTGTAAATTAGGAGTGTCCCGATGATTTCAAATGAATGGGAATGTGAAAGTCGTGACCACACCAGTTGATTTATGATAGTAATTACAATTATTAAACATTGAAAGTCAATATGTTCCATAATGAAGGAGCAACTTATAATAATTCAGGATTGATTCTCGAGTTTAGGTTGAATGGAATTAAATGATAAAACTCTATGGACTTGATTTTTTATGCAGATGCCTCCATTTCCTAAGATAATGAAATAAAATGGACTTATATTTTTTACATTATCTTTCTTTATTTAGATAATCCACGAGAGTTTAAATAAAATTATAAAAATTAAAACATAAAAAAAAGAAATACCCGCTAAAAATGCAAAGTATTTGGAAATAAAATTATTTCTTTGATTGTCTTTTAATTTCGTCCTATAAAAAAATATGATCATCTCTGCTAAACCAAGGAGAGCTCTTAAATATTCGCCTCATTTACATCAAACAGACAATAGAATTACGACGATATTATTTTCTGTTGGCTGAACCATCGCATGCCATTCTCAAGCGGCGTGAATAAAAAAAAAAAAAAATAATAATAATAAGGGCACATTCATTTTTAAAATGAAATAGTTGAAATAGTCCATTATTCTGTTTGGCTATTTTTAACAACCACCGTTATTTGGTATCTTAATTTTCTCATCCTCTCTGGCCTCTCTTCCCCTTGGAGATAAAATGAGAATATTTCATTAGCCATTCGAGAGTAAATAAAAAAAAAATATATGTATATTTATCTGGCTAGGTAATTCTGAGACGAGTTCAACTTTTCGATCCTTGGTCATTTACATAATGGCCGAACATAAAGTTTTATGTTGTTTAAAAAAATTAAGCAATTAACCATTTAAAACTGGCAACTCGCTATATGTTATCAATTTTTTTCCCCCGTGCAGGTACTCTCATTGCGTAGAATTTTAAGTGATAATTTTGCCGAGCTCGCTCCTGACCGGACCTGGTAATTGCAGACAATTAGGCTTGGCTATTGTTGGCCAACAGGTGCAAAAATAATGCAGCTCTACTCCGGTTAATTGAAAATATATATTCTTTAGACCCCGAAGCGAATCATTAAGGATGATTTATCGCCGACTTGAATAAATATCCTGACGAATATAATTAGAGCGGCGATAATTTAAAGTCCCATTATATGGGACGCCATCGGTCATCGGGGTGGTTGCAGGTCAACCAAATTGATTAGGACATTTTTTCTAAATGAAATCTCTTTTGAAAAATAACCGATTATAATTATGCTATAATCAATTCGTTTTTCTCTTTTATATTTAAACAATAATCTAGTGTAATAATAGAATAAAAAGTATTATTCTTCCTTATTTTGATATCGAAATTGAGGAAAAAGTGAAAGCTTTTTCAAAACTTTGCATAGTTAAGAAGTGATGCAAGGCAGCCCAAGAATAGTGAAAAAATTATCTCGAATAAAATAATTAATAAAGTAAAGGGTGTGTAGTTTCACAGTGAATGAAATAAAACTCAAAGAGGTTTATACAAACTCAATTCATTCACTGTGAAACTACACACCCTTTACTTTATTAATTAATATCATGTTTCACCTAAAACCTACACCACTTTCCCTAAGTAAAATCGAATGAAATAGATTTATTGGACAGTCATTTTTTTCTCACTCAAAAACGAACGTTTCGGAGAATTTTCCCTCCCCCAATGACCCCTTTTAAACCCCGAAAAAAGAGGGAAAATCCTCCAAAACGTTAGTTTTTGAGTGAGAAAATTTGACTTTACAATAAATCTATTTTATTCAATGAGAATTTTTTTCACTATGCTTGGACTGCCTTTCCATCACTTATCAATTAAAATTTCTATCAGTTCATCTCTCTTCAAAGATAATTTTTCTTCTAATATACTATGCATAGTTTGGGTGAATCGGCAATTTTTTGAATTAACAAGCTGCAGCTTATTGATATGTAAAACTTGTTTGCTAATTTCAGCTCATTTTACGAGCCTCTAAAATCGTTGAAGAGATCGAAAATTATTCGATTTTTATTTCTAATTTTTTTCATTTCTCAAATAGTATCTGAAATAGAAAGCCCAAATCTATTCAGTTTTTTGCTTAGAAAAAAAAAAAAATTGAAACCAAAACTTTTTTATGACATTTTGTTTTAGAATTATCGTACATATCGGAATTCAGACATAGAAAACACACGGACTGAGTAATAGAGGGGAAAAATCATGTTTTAAAATGATGAAATTTGGGACATCTCTGATACTCTAAAAATGCTAGTAAACATTTTGGGCAATTATTTCAGAATGCAAATAACATATCCCATACTGTAGTGTGATCAGCACACACCTAGAAAGTGAAACTCTTAATCGCTGACTCCAGTCGTTTTTAGGGGTAAATGAGGGTTTCGAGACGAATTGTTTCTTTATCTCTAGAAAATTAGAAAATTAGTTGCTTTAAGAAAGAAAAATAATAGTAATATTTGTATATTTTGAAATTACAGAGAGTAACTTTAAATTTGTATATGTCATCGTCACATGGTGGAACATTTCATATAGTGTAATGCCAATGTTTCATTCAGATAAATAATATTCAATATTGCATCAAAATTATTTTAATAATATGTACTATTGCGTAGAAATATTTAAAAAATAAATTTTTTTGAAATAATTGAGCGGAAGATTTGAGTATCTTCTTTTGAAAAATAGTGGTTTCTTTTCAAAAATATAACTCACGGTATAAACCAAATATAACACGAAAAAAATTTAAATTTTAAGGTCAAAATCCAGATTTAAGTAGAAAATATTTTTACATTGCATATCAGAGTGCTTATAAATATATTGTATGTCAGTGTATGTTTTGTCTCGAGAGTCGAACTAACAAGCATGGCAAGAGTGTTAGTACTCGGGTTCAATTCCTGAGGAGATGGAGGCCCTCTGATATGCAATGTAAAAATATTTTTCTACTTAAATCTGGATTTTGAACTTACAATTTAAATTCTTTCTTGATACATTGTTTGGTTTATAGACTTAATTCGATTGGCCTCTGAACGGCTCATATATAGACTTATATATTTATTATACCTATACTTAAATTTGTATACGTTATTCATAAGCAATATTTGAAAACATTCAGATTATTCATAAAGAAAAATTCTAGCCCTGAACTCTCTATACGCCTGAATATAGGCAATCAATTCGTCAGGTCTTCTTTAAGGCTGCGTAAAATCCAGGCTCTACTGTAAAGTACTTACTCGAATTTTAGAATCTTATAAGGAAATTCAATGTAAAAAATTCATTTTCCTTAGGATTAGGAAATAAAACACTTCAGAGCTACAAATCAAATAAATTTTTAAAAATTTTAAATTTTAAAAGAAACACAAAACAAAAGTTTCATTTTATTTTAATTGATATCGAATTCAAGATAGGGGCGAGGAGCACTGAAAAATTTAGCACCAATAGATCTTCAGAAACCCTTGAATAACCAAAAAGAAGAGAAAGTGATGAAGCCAAAGTATTGAGATAAAGGTAACTTTTATAAAATTAAAAGATTGAAGAAACAAAGAATCGTGAAAGCAGAGAGAGAGAGAGTTTTAATTGTTAAAAGTCCTACGAATAAAATTCTTGGCAAATGAAATGGTTCGCCACTTCTCCAATTATATATCTACCATATAAATAAAATTCTTTAGAAATTATATATAAATATATATTAACAAACCTTAAAAAACAATCTACAAACGTTTATTCTCATTCTAAACGTTTCAGGAGAATTTCTCCTTTTATCAATGAAAATTTTAATTCAAAAAAGAAAAAAAGTTGCTATAACTAAGGAATATAAAGTAATACACTATATATATTTAAATATTCGTAGTATAATTTTATTAAAGAAAACTAAAGGTTAAATACACAAGCCACGTCAACTCTCACTAAAGAGATAGATAAATCATAATTGATCATTCTCATTTTAGTTTGAATCAAAAGTGCATTTTCAGTTGGCGAGGATGGATTTTTTGAATTTTTGCCATGTACATCAAATCAAATATTTGTTTGTGAAAAGATTTCTTTTCATAATTGATTATATTTTTCTTCGATAAATTGTTGATCAGTTCAAGTAATGATTTATTCATTATAGATATAATAAATATTTTAGATTCCAATTTGAGATCATTTTATTTTTGAAAGATCGTAAAAAATTCACGGCTTGTCTTTACAATGATATTTATATAAAAAACATTTTAATTTATTAATTATAAAAGCATAATAAATAACAATTGAATGTAATGGAAGGCAGCCCAGAGGTAGTGAGGAAAGAAAAAATTAACACATATCAAATAAGGTGAAATTTATTGGAATCCTTCCTCCTGTCCTTTTTAGCTATCTAATTAAGAAAAGGAGGAAAAAAATGTTTTTCTATGCCTTTGTTAAAAATGAAGAAAGTTTTTGAACACTACTGTGGAGAGAAGAAGGAAACATTTTATTTGTTTCATTCATTGACCCTTTGAAATCCCGAAGAAGGAGGGAAAAATCCTCCAAAACGTCGATTTGAAAGGAAATATATTATTATAGTAGTTATTAGAAAAAAGTTATTCTAAAGAATGCATATTAAAAACAATTGAAATCGTTCATTCTATTTCACCAACTATCTTTAAGGAGGTTCTTTCGCGACAATTAATACAAAAAGTTTTAGCCTCGTACCACTCTATCAATATGAACGGAACTAAAATTTGAGGTTATGTTTTTTTAACGTGACTGTCCACTCACACTACGAAATCTCTATATGGATACACACATACTTGCCGGATCGTTTCCAAGCCATTGTGCTTATATCCCCTCCACTAAAAATAATCGCCCAAATATGTTTTTTTTGTTTTTTATCAAAACTACGTGGTAAATAATTTCAATTTTTTTTTAAGTTACTCCGAATATATTATTCTTACAAATATTAGTTTATCAAGATGGTGAAAGTCTTTCAATACAAAAAAATAAAATAATGTTCATGTCCCCACCCTTTCCCTATTTACCCTATGTAAAAAATGTCATTTTTAATTGCAATTATTTCATGTTTGGTATAGTAAATCGTCTTCAAATTATAACATTTACTACACTATTATGATTTTAATGACTTATATACCAAGTTTCAAAAACTTCTTTAATTTTTGCATTTGCGAAAGAACTACCTTAAGCAAAAAACAACAGATCAGTTTCGGAAAATTCTAATCATCTATTTTTCTCTAGTTAATAATTCTCTTAAAGCTTTTTTCACAATCCATGATTTTCAAATATATAAACTTCTTCACTGTTAAAATTAGAACCAAATTGAACAAATCGATTTGTGAATTCCCTATGACTTCTAGAGGCTAAAGTCACCCTTAATCTTTCCGATCTTACAACCTTCAATCCTTCCAGATCAAGCTCCCCACTTTGACTGCTATCTATTACCCTCTGTATATATTTTCTCTTTTTTCAAAATTCAAGAATCATTCTTATTAACCGACCTACTTTATACATTATCTAGCTCTCAATCGCTCTAAACAAAAATAATTTTTCATGCCCTTTGTATTATATATATATATATTTTTTCTAATGATATTGATGTGAGAAGGAGATACACCAGAATGTCCATCACCTGAAGGCCTGTATGGGCTGGCCCCTCCATCGTGAAAAGAACAGAGTAGAAGGAAAAGAAGCCGGGATCACGAGCCAAATCTCAGAAAGTTAGATATAGTTCAATTTACTAAGTTTTTAGGGGCTTCGAGCAGTGGTAAATTCTCCGCGCGAGAAATTAGGTTAAATTTATCTCCCACTTAATTTTTATTACCAGACCCTATACTTACAGAAAAAATGTCTGGATATAGCCGGAAATCGAACCCGAGACCTCCGGGTTGCCAGCCAGTTATTCTGACCATTACACCAGGGAGACGGACAATTTATATAATTATTATTATTTATACAAAATCAAATATGTTTTTCTTTTTTTTTCTTTTTTTTTTTCAAATAGCTTATGGTTAAGTGGTTGTAATCGTGCATGAAAAAAGTGTTTTTTGTGTTTGTTTTTTTCGAAATATCTCAAAAACGGCTAGAACTATTTCGTTTAAAAAATTGATCAAAACCATGGCGTTTTGGTCTACAAAAAAACACTAATGAGTGAACATCGAAAACATTATATTTTACGAGATATTAATTATTTTGTCAAAATGTCTGTTAGTTAGAACATTAGTACGTTATACCCAGATAGCACACTCGCTCTAGAATATGTCATATTCAGCTCTTATTGTCTTTAAGATGTCTTTAATATGTCTAGAAGATCACCCAGTGCCTAGAAAACATGTTTTAGACCAAGCGTGCTAACAGGGTAGTTAGTACGTTACCAAATTTTGTGTACTCTCTGGCTCAAAAACTAGTATGAATATCAAAACGACATTTCACATGTAGATTGAAATCGAAGGAAAATTTGTAAAATTTTCAAATAAAAAAAAAAAAAATAGAATTTACTAAAAAAGACACATAATATAATAAGAATGAGAGTCTTTAATTTACATAAGAAAATTCTCATTTAAAAAGAGATATGATAAATTGCTGATGGGCCCAAAATTCAGAAGGGGATTCTTTCGTTCATACGTTAATAATAATAAACTAGTTTATTAAATATTAAGAGAGGGGACAGGGTTTATGGTAAAATCAGTAGATGGCCAGATCAGTTTTTTTTATTGATTTTAATTTTCTGTTTTCTATTAATTTTTACGCCCTCCAGATCTCAACTCTGGGCAGTTTACCTGATTGACTCTCCCGAAATTAAGCCCTGGTTTTATAACTGATGTAATTTCTTGTTGATTTTTTTTTCTATCTCTAACATTAAAAATTGAATCTTTTTGTGCAAGAAAACAAAAGCTCAGAAGAAGCGTACCCGTTCAGATATAACTGTAGAATATTTCAATTGATGAGGTAAGAAAAAGAAATAGAATATTTTTTCCAGATAATTCAGAAAACACCGCTTTTAGTGAGGTAAAAGAATTCGTTAATGATTGAATTAAAGCGAGACTAGCAGTTGTGTCACATCAGTCTCTGGATTGATTATGATGTGAATGAAATGTTTAAATTCTCTATAAATTAATTTATAAATAAACAAGTACCTGGAGCCACCGAGCGATGCTCGGCAACTTTTTGCTTCAGTTAAAAGCTAGCTATATATTAATATTATTTTTAATTTAAAATTCTGATAAAAAGGTCGAATTTTATTTGAATTCAGAATTAAATTAAAAAAAAAAACGTGCGTGAAATCCATGCCCGACAAAATTGAAACTTTTTTTCTATAGAGGGCGGCGGGTTTCTTTCTAGCCTCCTCTAATCCCCATCCATCCCACTAACCCCTATCCTTCCCCCTAGACCCACCTCCGACCAACCCTATACATGTCCTCTGCACTCTCTCCTCATCTCCTAACTCTCATCACCCTTCGAACCCCACGAATCTAGTTGGAGGATTAAAATTTGTTGACCTCCACCCATTTTGGTTGGTTGAGATGACTTTTAGGAAGATACGAAGTCTTTTGTGTTTAAGGTCCCGAAATAAAAAATTTCTCATTTGGTTTCATGGTTCAAATTTTTAAAAATTGAAAAAGAGAAAGTAGTTTTCCAATTAAAAAATACAAATATTTATAGTACACGGCACGAAATTGCAAAATACCAAAAATCTTCAAGAAAACATCTATTTCCGGTTCTTCGATTTTAACCGAAATCTTGTGGTACTTCTTCTAACCTCTAGATAGCTTAAGTTTCAAATCTCAAAGACGAAATATGAACGATTAAATTTGAAAGATATTAATTTGCCGATGGTAATAGATTCAAATTTACAAGAAATCATAAGTTGGTGTCATCTATTAAATCCGATGGAATGGAATATTTTTAATTATATGTCAGAAGGGTTGTTTTTCACCCCTTCGGGAATCGAACCCGAGTGCCAGTAACAGCAATCCGGGCCACCTGGCTCACCTGCAGGATGCGAACCTCTCTGATCTGGGTGAAAAACAACCCCTCTGACATATAATTAAAAATATTCCATTCCATCGGATTCAATAGATGACACCAACTTATGATTTCTTGTTAACGATTAAATTATTATTTATTTAATTTACGCCCTCTTCCCTTAGAGCTGTTTTCGAGAAACAGTCTAAGGATTGATCTGAATGAAATGTTCAAGTTCTCTATAAATTAATTTATAAATAAACAATAAGTAAATTGGTAGAATTTTTAAATAAATGGGCTATTATTCTAAAATATCTGGTTTTATATATTTATTATTGGAAACTTTATTTATTTTCTTAGAAAGACGACTGGTAAACGATATAAGTAAGTTATAATGAAAAGCAGTCCATAAATTATTTAATTTTTATTCAAATTCAGACGTTTCGGAGACTTTTTTCTCTCCTTCTTCAGGGTATTGAATAGTTACTGATGGGTGAGTATAACTCGGTTCCCATTTGTCTCCTCTCCTTTCAGTTATAGCAACAATATTACATTATTTTCTAACATTATACCATAAGTGTACTTGGTTAACATATGGTATAATGTTGGAAAATATTGTAATATTGTTGCTATCACTGAAAGGAGAGACAAATGGGAACCGAATTATACTCACCCATCAATAACTATGCAATACCCTGAAGAAGGAGAAAAAAAAGTCTCCGAAACGTTGGAATTTGAATAAAATTTAAATAATTTATGGACTGCCTTTCATTATAACTTATTTATTATTGGAAACATCAATAACTATGTATACAAATCAATATATTTAAAGATCAATTAAGTAATTAAAAAATGAGTTAATTTATTATAAGATAATTTGTTATTTATCGAAAATTGGAAATTAAGTTTTTATTATTAAATTTTCATAATAATATACTCGAAGAAGGGTCTTGAGAAGGGATGTTATGCATAAGGACAGTAATGTCTAAAAATGCGGTCAACAAGTCCCATTGGACTTGATTGATTGATAGCTTATTTTTGCACATGAAAAAATTGATAAAGCATCGTACGTCAGACCGAACTCCCCTCCCCTCCACCCTACCCCTCCAAAATACCCCTGCTCCATCGAACAACTCCGTGGGGATGAAAAAAAAAACATGAACTTGTTGATCAAAAACGGATTATTCCATTCAAAAAAAAAATATATATAGCTAATTGAAGGGAAATTAATTAAACATTGATATTACATACAAAAAAATAAATAAATAAAAAATTCAATTCAACCCACTTTTCAAGTGGATAATCGAATTATTATTAATATATGGGTGTGATGAATATATTAATTAAGAATGCCATTTAAGGGACAAACACTCATCCCCCCACTACCACACTTTTATTTAACATTTAAGGTGAATCTCGACGTTTCATTATTTATTTAATATAAAAAAGAGCACTTCTCACTAAGAAAAAACGAAAACAAACAAAAACAGCTTCTTTGAATTTAATCCTTCGTTTAAAATAAAATTTAATAATTTTAAATGAAATTCATTAAGCTAAGTAGTATTAAAATATATTATAATTTTTTTATCCTACACAAACAAATATTTACTAACGTCTAGCTTTTTCATCTTTTTACTTCCTTCTGAGAGCTCATCTCAGGCAGGCGTAAACTTTTGGAGCAACCTTAATTAAATATTTTAATGACCCCTAAAAAAATCATAAAATCCGGCTGAATTTCACGTATGTATATATATACTTTTTTGCGCATTCCTCGTTAATTATCTTACACTTGAAATAATAAATATTGTTCATACATTTTACATATTTTCTAAGAAATTAAATTTAGACTTTTTATTAATTAAATACCAAAGCAAATTATTTAGTTGAAGGCGTAATTTAATTAGGAAATCTCTGGAAAGGGCGTTCTAATTGAAAAGCGAAGTGAAGGAGTTTTTAAGAGAGGTTTCGTGACGTCAAATGAAGAGGGGCCCTCGGGGGTGGTTTCGAATCAAAAAGTGAGACAGACCGTCAGAGAGACTGATAGACAGACAGAGACAGAGACAGACCCACCCCCAGTGTTCAAGAAGGGAGCCACCCTTAAAATTCACTCGAACAGCAAGTAAGCACTTCTCCCTTGGCCAGATTCCAGGGCGGCCATACTTCTTTTGCAGTTTGGAGGAAACGATCCAAAACCCCCCTCCTCAATCCTTTTATTGTTTTAAGGACCCTTGTCCCGGAGAACTTTATCCACTAACTATCTAAGCCATTAATCAAACGATATTAAAAGGAAACTTCATTTTCTTTTATTTATGCCTTTGCTCTTTAATGTTCGGCTTAAAAAATTTAATTAATTAAATAATCATTTAAGCGCAATGAACATTTAAGATTTCCATCAACTCTAGGTTAAAAAAACAAACGTTGATAGTTAAAGGAATTTTGATTTGATACGTTTAAATTAATTATAATTTTTTTTTAAATGCCTCATTAAACAAATCCTTTGATCCTAATACTATGAAGCTTCATGAAAATTAGCCAATGTTGGATGTTGCTTGAAAGTGACCTATTACCTCTGAAGACAGATCTATCTTTGTTTTCAGACCTGAACTCTATTTTACACCCATTGAACTTTTAACACAAAGCTTAAATTTGACGCTAACTCGGGCAGTATTTAGGAAATAAGCGATCCAAAAAACCAATGTCAATCAACCTCGGTTACATCACGTTACTCCCTCATCACTAAACCTTGGGTTCTAAGAATAAATGGGCAATTATAATTAATTAATTACAAATGAAATTCTTATTAGGTATAAAGAAAAGATAAAACTGTGAACGCGAGAATAGCGATGATAGAGACATTGGATGTAATTAATTATTTGGGATCTGGGACTTTTAGAATAATGAAAAAGTTTGCATAATATAGATACAAAAGAGTTGAGTGGTTGAGTCAAACCAGTCTTAGAAATGATTACTTTGAAAATGATGATTACCAGATGTGTTTTAATAAAAAAATCTTTAATAATCCCCCAAAAGCTTCTTTTTACATGTTTTCAAACATTAAATAGCTCTTCCTCAGGGTGAAATTAGAAACAAATCAATTTACATGATTTATTTTTATTTCACACGATTTTTTTCATTAACTGATAAATTTCTTAAAAAACAAAACAAAAAAAGTTTACCTAAGTCCTATTTGAAACATCTGAGATATATTTGTTAAGGGAAAATGGTGTGGGTTCTTGGTGAAACATTTTAAATAAAGTAAAGAAAATTTTTAAAATTTAAAATATAAAATACTAGGTAGGTTTCCCAAAAATAAAAGATCAGATGTTTGTTTAGCACTACTCTGTATTAATCTATATATCTTCGCAGGAGTTCACAGAGCTAAACAAGCATCTGATCTTTTATTTTTGTGAAACCTACCTAGTATTTTATATTTTATATTTTAAAAAGTTTCTAAAAATTTTCTTTACTTTATCTGAGATATAGAAAAAACAATCGACTATGTCTTTATATGTCCAAATGTGTGTTAGGTGTCCTAAAAATTTTATTAATTCTATGGCGACAACAATCTCGCATTAAATTTTAGAGTAAAGTTGAAAAATATAAAGATACTAAATTAAAACCAGAGTTCTTGATTTAGTCGCTTTAGATAGATAGTAGAGATGCTACTTGAATCAGGGTTTCAACTAACAAAAACCCCACCCTCTCAGTATCATTGGTTGCGTTACTTCCAGGGGCTTTCATTATGATTTTATTTAATCCACGCTAATTACAAGTTTACGTTTCAAAACTGCCTTGATGTTTGATCTATAGGTGTATAGAATTATACTCAATGAAACCGAAACTTATATGTATATTATATATTAAATATATTAATTAGAAAATTTAGTAAATTTCAAAATTCAAAATAATAAATAATTAAATTGAAAGTTTTTTTTGCCGAGAGTAGCAGAATTTTTATATATTGAAGGAAACAATAAAAGAGTGTGTCTTCTGCTGGAATTATAAATTTTATTTGTTTATAACGAGACTATAGTTTCGAGGGCTTTGCTCTCTTCATCAGTCTATTACAATTGATTCACAGGAAACTATAGTCTCGTTATAAATAAATAAAATTTATAATTCCAGCAGAAGACACACTCTTTTATTGTATCCTTCAATAATAAATAATTTTTGTCAACTTTGAGAATTTCAAATATATCTTTTTATTAAACTACTAAGTTTCAATAAAATATCTTGGTCTCATAAACCGATCCTGCATGGGAGAGTTTAATGAATTTGTAAGTTTTTGAAAAAAATTGTTCCAAATTTGTTATAGTCTTGTAATTTTGAACTTTGGAATCAAATTATAGAATCAAAATTTTTTAAAAAGAGATATTGTAATTTGAACTATTATCTAATTCGTTAATTTGTTCTCAATTGGTAGGTATAAATACATGACTAGAAAATATTTGTGATAAATATGTTATCTTCATTTGTCAAAAAAGTCTACAAGTGTTGTGTGAAAGACATAGAGTATTCAAAAGAAATTTATTTTTATCATTAATATGGTAAAAAAATACATTTTATTTTTAATTCGTGAATTACCTCTGAATTGATTCAAAATATATTTTAAAATAATTTTAATTTTTTCCTTATTTATTCATGTAGTCTTTATAGCCTCTGATATGTTGTATTTATAATTTGGTTTTGTTTACCAAAAGCTCTCTTCTCTGTCTCTATTAAATACCCGTAGGCAACAAAAGAAAAGTTTTATTTGTTTGATAATTTAAATTTTGTGCTTATTCACTGAAAGAGAAATGTTTTATATTGAAAGATCGTCAACAGAGCCAGAAAATTATTTTCCATTCTCATAATTAATAATTTTCTCAAATAATGTCCAATCTGCTTTGTTAAAAAATTAAATACTCTATTCTGAATAAGATTACTATAGCCCAATTCATCTCCTTTCATACTCTACAATCACATATTTTGATTATAATATTTTCAATATTAAATTAAAAATAGAATATTAAACATTACTACCTGTCATAAAATTGAAAAATTGATTAATATAATTCTGTTTTAAGTAATTATTTATTTATTAATCTCTAGAGTTGGAATTTTTTCAATATCTTGTTTCTCTCATATTAAAACAAAATGGAAAAAAGTCAATTTGAATTTAACTAATAATACATAAATTAGAGTAAAAAAATAATCTATTAACCTACAACTTATGAAACTTAATACACTTTCTCTCACCTCAAAAACAATTTCAATATATATTTCAAGGTATATATAGAAAAAATTAAAACTACAATAAATAGAGCAACGATAGAATATATTGAATAAAATTACAACTAATTTCAAAAAATCCCCTCTAAGCACACCCATAAATCGTAGAATGAACATTCACTCAAATTTTATTTTTCTAGGTCCAGCGGTTTGGGCTCAGCGTGAATGAATGAATGGCTGACTCAATGATTGAAAAATCACCTTCTCTTGTTATATATTTGTATCAGATTTTTCTATTCGCCAATAAATCGCACGTGAACGAGATCCATAAGTTTAAGGAGAGAGATTCTAGCTATGCAAAGAGCAAAATGAGCATCTTAATAACATTATTTTTTTATAAATAATTTAAAATCTATCTCAAAAGAAATGTATTTTATTACCTTTGATGTTATGTATTCAAAAATATTTTATCTTGAAAATTAACAAAGTTATTCTTATTTGAAAAACACCCGTTTCTTCGTGCCAACCTGTATTTATGATTTATATAATATTTCGAATTTTATTTTTGTTTTCTCTATTTTTATTTACCCATTGCTTCTTCATTAATATCCTTTAGCAATGAATCTCAATACTATAAACTTTCTATATACAGTCTTAATCTTAAGATTTCATCTAGATAAATTTTGTTAAATCCTCTTCTCTTATTATACTAACTTCTCTTTGGTTGGATAAGAGTCAAATCTGTCTACTCGTTTGAATAATAAGTTCTGACCGTTATCTACTCTTGAAGAATTTGCATTCATATTAGTCCTTTTGAATGAAAGATGGAAGGGACGTGAATATCTTCTATTTATAGACAGAGCGAAAGAGATTTTCTCTAATACATTAATTGAATCACAGAGTTTCATTTCCAAAGGACACGAAGGACTTTTTCTTTATTATTTTTCATACATTTAATATAAAGTATTCCAAATTTTATTTATTCAAAAAGTTTCAAAGAATTTGTAACAGAAATTTCTTTTTTAATTAAAGGGCTATTCATAAAATAAGTTCGCAACCAGGGGGCGTATTGCTTAGCGTGATGATATGTGACAAGGGGGGAGGGGGGATTTGATCTTAATCAATTTTATTTTAATTTTTTTCTTACCTTGTCAACAACAAATCGTTTATAGGTGGTGGGTCTAGCTTTTGTGACGTTATATTTGTATGTGTTTGTATATGTGTAGAAAATGTGTTACAGCGTGACGAAGGGGGTCCAAAAATGCGAATTTTTGCGTGACGTATTTTATAAATGGGTCTTAATTTCTTTAACAAAAAAAAAAATGTCTAAAAAATTAAAGTTGTTTTTAAAAAGGAATATGAAAATTTCTTTTTGTATAAGATTTTTAGTAAAATTGAGTCCATAGGGATGCACAAGAGAACTTTACGAATTGTGATGCATAATTAATGGTATTATACGAATTTTTACAATGTCTTTTAAAATTATATTTTTTTAGAAATGTGAGAGAGATTTTTTAAACAAGATCTCTTGATAAGTCAAACGCTGGATTCATAAAGGAGTCTAATACTAACTCGAAATTTATGAAAATAACATTTTATTAGCAAAGAATAATTTGAAGAAATATTTAATTTTTTAATTTAGAATATTTATCTCTCTCTCTTGTTTGCTTAATTAAATGAAAAAAAAATTTGATTACGAAAGGATTATTTTTTATTTAAAAAAATAGTCTTAACTTTGATAAATGAAAAAACAATTAGGAAAATTCATTAAAAATATCTGGAATTCTGTATTTATCGAAAAAATTGCATTTTTTATGAATTTATAGGAGCTTATTCGTGTAAAAGTCATTGACAATGCGCCGGGAAAATGGCCACGGTTTTGCAGAGAAAAAGGCTCTGGATGCCGCCAAGAAGGGGTTGAAATCTGCGATGGCGGACAAATCCCACGGGCTCTTAAAGCTTCTTTCTTTTTCGGAAAGAATTTTTAATTCAAAATTAGATTCCTCAATACAAAGCCTTAGAAAATATTCTTCAATCTTGTTCTAATTTTATTTTTAAATTGAAAAATACTTTCTTTGTAATTAATGTGCGTGTTTAAAGAAAAACACAGAAGACGGATTAAAAGGTTTAATTGAAGATTTAGAAAAAATAATATTTTTCTCTTGCTTTTTTTTTAACACACGTCGAGTATCAATTAAGTCGGTGGTATCATAAACACAAGATCAATTTTTTGCTTAAGCGCCTAATAGATTTTCAATAGGGTTTTAATTCCTTTTAAATACATGTATCACCATCAATAAACATGAGGAGGCTAAATAAACAACTTTTTAATAAAGAAGCCTTCAAAAAAAATATATACGTAATATTATCAATAACGAAGAGTGTGTGAAGGGGAGAGGGAAAGTGATTGAATAAACTGTTTTCATTTTGGTTGTTTTTTTTTATTTATTTATTTATGTTATTCTATATACAATTATCTTTTATTCTCTCTAATTGAAAGAAGTAATATCAATTAAGAGGATACAAAAAAATAAAATAAAAGGATTTGCACCAACTGTTATGCAAGATTCGAATTTATTAATTTCAAAAGAATTAAAAAAAAAAAAAACGACAATCAGCCACCCCCTGTACAATCTGTCAGAAAAAAGTTTTCTTAATCAATCGATATTTTTTTGTACTAATAAATTAATAAAACAGTGAAATGAAGCGGATTACTTCATTGAAAAAATATAAACAAATTTTAGCAAAAACAAAGTCAATAACATCGTGGATAAATCATTTTGTTGAGAATATAATAGAAAAATTTTCTATTCAAGTATGAAATGTTGCATCATTTGCATCCATAGTAAATTAGTAACAGGAATAGTAGGGAAGTGGATAAAAATTAAAAACACAGATTTTTATATTAAATAGGCCAGACGTTTTTTTTATTTTGACTTACTCAGTGGCTAGAATGATAGGAAAATTAGAAAAAACTTATAAATAAATTAATTACAAATAAAGTGAATATTAGATAAAGTTATTCACTGAGAAAGTCAAAATAAATTTACGAAGCGTCTAGCCCATTTAATAAAATAATCTGTTTTAATTTATTCCACAGTTCCCTACTATTCCTGTTATAAATGAAATTTTACAAAATTAAAATAAAATAAAAATTCTTGCTTTCTATAGTTACTAGTAATAAAGATTATGTGTCTGTGGTATACGTTCACATTAAAAAAGTTCGAAAATTATCGGTAATGCACGAAAGGCATTTTGACTTATGAAACTTTCTTCTCCAGTCCGTAGACACTCAAGACAATCTCCCGCAGGTCTCAGGGGCACCAGGCTAAGCTTAAAAGTTTTAGATTAATAAATCGAACCAGTAGAATGTTTTTTTTTTTTAATTCAATCAAATGCAAGATCACCAGTAAGATGCAGCTAAGAAAAATCTCGAAAGAACTTTTCATTACCGAAGAGAATGGAAAGTTGATCAAGTGAGAGGGTGGAGACGTAGGTGTTTATGCACTCGGGTTTTGAAGGTTTGAAAATTATAAGTGCTGGGAAAGATGGAGGCCGGGAGAGAGTTCCAGTTCCTTGAAGTCTATGACAGTCTATCTTGAAAGTGATCGTTCGAAAACCTGACTATACTCTTATGAGAAATATATTATTGTAGTGGTCGAAGGTAGGATTGCCAAATTTGGAGCACAGATTTTCAGACTTTTGACAATTTAAATGCGGGATGGGGTTCCTGGACCCAGTAAAATTTTGAGTAAAAGAGGACATTAAATTTGAAGGAACTTTGAAAAAGTGGAAGGTTTATTAGTGTAAAATAAATCACAATTTTTGCCATCTCATACGACTAGGTTAAACGGGACAATCCTCGTCTCGTACGCATTTTTCGCGATACCCCTTTTTCAGGGTCCTAGAAACGGGACGTCCCGCTTTTCATGGGACGGTTGGCAATTCTAGTTGAAGCAGACAGAAGCATTTAATCTGCACATTCGTGGTTCATTTATCAGCAATGCCAGTGCTGTAAGTCGAATTCTCCAATAATTACAATTCCCCCAGATGCTTACACCGCACTGAAAATAAATAGGTAAGTCTAAAAGTGGAACTTGGGAGGTTTCTAGAACCCCTTAGAGACTTGTAATTTTGTATGTCGGTAGAAGATGATGTCACTAATTTGTTAAGTTTTCTTTCATTAGTGAAACAAATGACCAATCACGAGCCGGAAATTCTTGTTAAATAGATAGAAATTAACAGAAGTGATTGGAAAAAGATCAATCAAATATAATCAAAATAAAATTAAAATAAAGGACATACAGGAAGATAAGATTCCTTTTGAAATGTCGTTTCTGTTGTTTTCGAATATTTATTTAAATTTAATTTCAGTAGTGAGCAATGATAGAAACCAATTTCATGCAAATGAAGGAGAATTTCAATATAGTAGGAGCTACAAAATGTTTGCTCGAAAGTTGAAATGCAATTTAGAAATTTTAATTAATGGAAAATAAAATGGAAATATTTTTTTCTAATTTATTTAATTTTTTATTAATAGAGATTATTTAAGAGATTTTATTAATGTGGGAAAAAGGGAAAAAGTAGCATAACATTTTTTTCATATACCCTTTTATAAAATCTCAAATTTTGACATAACTACCAGGTACATAATATTCTGTCTTGGACTACTTTCTAAATTATTTATTTAAAATTTAATTTTTTTTTTTTAATGTTGTATCATTCACATCCATAATAAATTTGTAACAAGAATAGCAGAGAATTGGACAAAAATTAAAAACACAGAGTTTTGATTAAATGGGACAGACGTTTCGTTAATTTATTTTGACTTTCTCATTTTGATATTCAATTTTAATTTACAAATGCAATGACTGTAAAAAACAACAAAAAAGAATTTTTTAATTGTTAAAGAAAAGTCCAACATTGTTGATTAATTGAAGCCAGGTAGTCTGTATTTAAAAACAAGATTAATGATATTTTGTCGAATAGTGAAATTGTTTTTTTAATTAAAAAATTAATTAAATGAGTCACTGAGGAAGTCAAAATAAATTTACGAAACGTTTGGCCCATTTAATAAAAAATCTGTTTTACCAACTCCCTGCCATCAATGTTCCCTCTAATTTTTTCGATGTACAAAAGCATATGGGAGGAAAAATGTTCAAAACGTATATAAAAGTGTGCAAGGGGGGTCTGTGCCTGTGTTTGAAGTCAAATTTTTTTTTAATACCTACTCTTGAAAATTACATTTTAAAGCATTTTAATAACACACAAACAAGAAAGGATTTTTACATTATTAAAAAAAAAAATTTAAATTATTTTTAAATTGAAAGGTTTTTTTAGTCACAAACTAATAAAAGACAATAATTTCAATTAATTATTATTATTTATTTTATTGATTCATCAAACAGTTTTGGTCACCACTGGTTGACCTCTTCAGTAGTAGATACTAAAATTTTGAAAATGAAACATTCGTAAATTTTTTTAAACAATTATATAATACAAAAAATATAGAAGTTTTAATTTATAAATACAATTTCTCTATTTTTTGTATTATATTATTGTTTAAAAAAATTTACGAATGTTACATTTTCCATATTTTAGTAGGTACTACTGAAGATGGTCAACCGCAGTGGTGACCGAAACTGTTTGATGAATCAATTAAATAAATAATAATAATTATTTGACATTATTGTCTTTTATTAGTTTGTGACTAAAAAAACCTTTCAATTTAAAAATAATTTCAAAAATTAAGTCACTTAATTTCTGTAAGAATTTTATAAAAAAAATTTTGACCCTCTATATTGTACTTTTTTTGTCTAGGTAATTTGGATTTTTCCCATTTTTAGATACAATTCTTTTATAAAATGAAATAAAAATAATCAGATCTTAATCTCAATGCACCGAAACTACGTGTGAAATTTGGTTTTGATATTCACACTAGTTTTTGGTCCACAAAAATTTGATAACGCACAGACTAACAGATATTTTGACAAAACAGTTATTATCTCGAAAAATAATATTTTTTCGATGTTCATTTATTAGGGCTTTTGTAGACCGAAATCCCATGGTTTCGACTAATTTTTTTTAATCAAAATAGTTTCAGCCGTTTTTGAGATATTTCGAAAAAAAGAAACGAAAAAAACAGTTATTTCATGCACGATTACAATACTTGACCATACTCTGTAAGGTAAAGTAAAAATGATGAACAAGCCCATTCTGCACAGAATACAAAAACTGCTGCGCAACTTTAGAAAAATTAGTGCGCACCCGCGTAGCGAACATTTCCTGCCATCCCTATTACAATTTTTCTTTAATATTCTTAAAAACATTGTCGAAATTAAAAAATTCAAAAAATATTAGACAGTGAATAAAAAATCGTTTCTCCTTTTTTATTATAATCTGAGATTTTTTTTTCATTATTCGAACATCTTCCACCGCAAGAGAATTTCTCTCGAGGGAAGAAATTATCCCTTCCATTTAATATCCGCCATAAATTAAGAAGAAACATGATTTAAAATTCTGGCTGGGCAAAATCCAACTTTTTAATGGGAAAGTGGAAAAAAAACGCTAAAGCAAGCTATTAGGAGGAAATGATCGGCGACAAAACGAATCCTCTAGCAAATGTTGTCAGAAAGCAAAGCAAACACCTGCGCTCGCCAGTTTGAGTTTTAATCTGCAACAGCTCTCGCTCTCTTAAAAGACGTTTATCACACAAGGACCATTTGCCTCTGGGCTCAATATAAAACAGAGACATCACCGAGAACCAACGACACTAAAAAAAGGAAATAAAATTTTTTATTGCCGCATCAAATTTATTCTAAAATAACGTCACAATAGGGGTGTGGGGTGGGTGCGGGGGTGCCTTTTGAGTTGGAGTAAAAATGTTTTAAGATGGTTTAATGGCGAAAAAAAGACACGAACGACCGATAACAATCAAAAAATCGTTTCAAATCGAGTGTACAGGGGAGATATTCATGATTTTACGGGTTGCTAATTCCAAATTTTATGATCGGATTTTATTATTCACCTAAAGCTATTTGTTCCTTTTCAAATATCGAGAATATTTAATCGAATTGACTAATTTTGATTTAGTGCTATTTTACAGATTCTGATGTGTTTTAATTTTAATGCTGACACTCGAGTTGGATTGTTAATTATATACACAAGCACATATTTATGACGAAATATATACAGACATATGATCATTTAAACGTTTAGAAGAATAAATTAACATATGAATATCATTTGTTAAATAAGCTTTTATATAGTTCTTTTAAATTAAATAGTGAATGAACTAATGAATATATCTTTAATTATTTATTAACTTTTATTTTATTGAAATTTTCTACCGTGATCAAAAAATACCCGGTCAGTTCAATTTAAAATTCGTGCGGGACTGCTAGAGGTGTATTTTTAAATGTTTGTACACCTTTTGTTTAACATTCCATTCAAATTTCAGCTTGACAACTTGCCATTTGTTATTAACTACATCGATTTCATTTACATCAATTTTTTGTTTATCTTCGATTTTCAATATGAAAGAAATTAATGAGCAACAAATTTGTAAATATTATATTTTGTGTTAAAAACGAAATTAATGGTTCTACTACAGTGATCGTAGTTTTCAATCAAAAAAGAAGGTTATGCTAACTGTTTTCATCGATTACAATGGTATTGTACATTATGAATTTCTTCCGGGTGGTCAAACAGTCAACAAATAGTATTATTTAGTGGTAATGAGATATTTGCGTGAAGCTGTGCGTTTGAAAAGACCAGAGTTGTGACAATTCATGGATATGTTTATCAATCTCTTTAAAATATATCTTTTTCTATAATTTTATTTGTTAACAGTCGATAGGTATTTCATTAGAATTAAATGAAAAAATCGGGGGTAGACTATGTTTGGGACACACACGCAGGTTTTATTTACGTGTATACTAGTTTGACAGTAAGGGGTTTAACATAGAAGTTGATTAATGAAATAGGAATGCAGAATCATCCAGACAAATCGTTTGAGTCCAATCTCACTATATCGCAATCTCGGATGTTTTCAAGGCGCATGACTTCGCATTTTCAACCCCTTTTGGTCGTATGCGCATGATCCTGAAGTGAATATTTTTAGAATCATTGGTTTTGACTCTTTAAATGCCATTTATTATACGTTAGCTATTTGGTATCATTTATAAGCATTTGATCAAGCTTAAAAACGAATTATATTAGTTAATTTTCCCTAGAGGTATTCCCCATGGGGAGGAAATGCGAAGGAAAAATTGAATGTTCAAAAATTACAAGCCTCAAAATGATTAAAAATGTTTCTAATAGCGAATTTGGTTTGTTGGATGAGCACTGTAGTGGTGCGATCTGAAATCAAACTAGATACTATCGGGTGCGCATGCGTCGATCTCACTAGTGCAATTACAATTTTTTTCAATTCAAACATTTTCTAATATCATATGCTTATCTATTCTATTTGTTAATGATAGTTCTAGTATTTCAAAATTCAAATTTTATTAAATATTTTCCCTAGTATATACAAATATGCAATCTTCATTTTCTTAAATGAAATTCAAAAACTTCAATCGGAGATTTAATTATATATGTTTTAAGCAGCTATCGTTCCCTCGAGAATAGAAACCAACTGATTCGCTGTCCGGGCTAGAGACTCATAGTAGAGAAGTTGAGAAGTAAATCTCAAAATCATATGAAAATATTTTCTTGACACGATTATTGATTTTTAAAAGGAAATCAATCTTACTAGCCAGGGGTCTTGGCCCCCTGGACTCCCTCCCCTCAACTTTTATCATCCTCCACCCTACCAACCCTATCCTCGCCCCCTGGCCGCTCTCCTCATCCTCACTCTCGACCCCCAACTCTATCCTTGTCCTCTGGACTCTCTCCTCTCCTCTTACCTCAGATCACTTTACGCCACATTTCTAGTTCTGTAAAGACCCAAAGTTTGTCCGCCTCCCTGGTCTAATGGTCAGAATAACTGGCTGGAAACCCGGCGGTCTCGGGTTCGATTCCCGGCTATACCCAGACATTTTTTCTGTAAGTATAGAGTCTGGTAATAAAAATTAAGTGGGAGATAAATTTAACCTAATTTATCGCGCGGAGAATTTACCACTGCTCGAAGCCCCTAAAAACTTAGTAAATTGAACTATATCTAAGTAAGTTGTAAAGGATTAAAACAACAAAAATAAAAGTTAATAAACAAATAATGAAACCCTGATGAAAAACGAAGAAATATGAAAGTAAATAAATAAACAAATAAATTATTATCATCTCCTTTGTTGATTACCAAATTTGAAAAACGTTTAAACAAAAATTGCCAGGAATCGCATTTTCTACAACTTTGCTTATAACGAAATTTTTCGTAGAGCTAATAATTTAAGAGTATATAGTACCTTCGTGTTAAGTCAATGATGGAATCTGACGGCGGTAACCATGGGGACGCTTGATGTTTACTTATTATTATTGTTTTGTTTTGGTGTCTCGCAAATAAAGGTTTTGTTTACATTTACGCCTGGTCTTTTCATTTAACTATTCGAATAAGAACATAACACTTCGAATGAAGTGTTTCACTATTTCTTGTTAAAAAGTGACCAGTTCATTCAAAGGTACTCATATTCACAAACAACAAATATAATATTAAGACTGAAGATGAAGTCCAAGTCATCGAAACTATAGTCTCTATCAAATAATATACATATAATTATTTATATGTCGGTCTATGTTTATTTGGATCACTCAGTAGACACTCTTATTGATTTCCACTTAGTCACTCGTTAAATAAATTCATGAGCTATTGAATTAAAAATTTAGCGTTTAGTCAGATTGACCCTAATTAAAACTACGAATAAGTATGCAGTTATTTTTTAAAAATTAATTTGTATTTATTTATTTATTTATATTTATTATTATAGCTTTTAATGGTTAGAAATTTTACGAAATATCGATAATTCCATGACAAATTCTTTTTATTTCTTAAATATCTTTAATGTAGGTAACCGCTAACAAAGATTATTAGAATTTTCCAATAAATATATCTCTAGTCTCTAATGTATAAAATCATTTGAATGAGAGGAAGAGAAATAATAAAAGATCAGTATAAAGTGATGTTAAGTTATTTGAGATTTATATTAAAAATATAAAAAAAGAGTAGATATAAATCTTGGCATTGGATTAAAGCTGATTGCCAAGGATGAGGGTTAAATAAAAAATATATATATAAATGAATGAACGAATGAAATGGATATTTCATGAATGAGTTGGAATTGATTAATAAAATATCGATTGAGAGAGAGAGAAAAAAAAAGAAAACAACCACCTGTTTAAATATTTTGTTTTGTTTACGAAAATAAAAAAATAAAGGTGAAGGTCTTTCGCTACGTTTGTATCAAATAAAAAAATAAATAAATATTGACTAACACCTAATCGAGCTGACCTTTAATTTTTTCCCACCCATTCCGGTTGTGTTTTAATGAGGAAATCATTCACTTTTGGATGGCGAGAAATCCAACGAACGGAATTTGAAAATTAATATCGGCAGCATTTTAGGGGTCATTTGGATCATTTGAGGGCCGGAATTTGTCATTAACTGGTGATCAATTGACGTGGAGACTCCATATACAGCTAACCAATATGTAAATTGATTTAAGGTAGTCGCTCCCTCTCTTTTTATATATACCTAACATATATATTGGGAGTATATAGAGAAAGTAGATATGTGTATATGCGTGAAGCCTTGAGGGCAGCTGAGGTATTCGAATAAATGAGCTTTCTCGAAAACCTAATACAATTCCGGAGAGCAATTATTTTTTTCGACAAGATTCATCAATTTGCCATCAATTTCAGAGCCAGGGCTTTCTACAAATTAGCAAGCGGTGATTAATGCAATGTTCAACGTGGCCTGAGCTCTTGTCCGATCCCAATTAAAAATTAATTTATGGGATCTGTCATCGGAAAGACATATATTATAAATATAGGTATATATATATATATATATATATATATATATATAGCTTATATAGAAAATCCTCATTAAATATTTTCCATAATGGATTCCCAATGGAAATTAAAAGGAATCTATTATTTATATAAGATTTCATTTTGATTAGGATGATATAGGTCAGGGGTCCCCAAACTACCGCCCGCGGGCCAAATCTGGCCCTTTAAACTTTTCCATCCGGCCCACGGCTTCTACAGAATTAATTCACAAATATTCACTATAGTATTAAATATTAATGGCACATAATAGAGTAGGTATTATTAATATAATTTCTGTATAATATGTTAAATCCGGTCCCTCCATAGTTTTCATTGTTCACATAAGGACCTATCTCTAAAAAAGTTTGGGAACCCCTAATTATAACTGGTAGGTAATACAAACAGATCAAATCCGAGTTAAATTAGAAATAGACAAAAAAGTTTATTTTGAAAAAATAATGATTATTAATTTTCATTAAATCCTAGCGAAAGTTTCGACTGACCCCCCCCCCCCACCCTCCTCCTCCTCAACCCATTCGATGGCTCTCTCATAAAGGATGATCTTGAAACCAAAAAAGGAGGTACTTATATCATGTATAGGATGTAGTACTTTTTCAATTCAAAAAGCTGGATTTTCAAATTCTTTCAGTGAAATTGAGCAAACATTATTTTTACTAAGTTGTGTACGCTCTTAAGATTATTTATTCATTAATTCCAAAAACGATAACTTAAATCAATAAAATATCTACTTTTACTTCTTTTCGGGTATTAATAATTTTTTGAATTTAATAATCTTTTCTATCGAATCTGAAATCGATCTATGGATATATTTTGAAAATCAAATGTATTTTTTTTTTTTTTTTAATTTAAAATTGAATCGGAAGATTATTGAATGAATACAAAATCAATAACCTAAATCTACCCATCATTTTACTTTTAATTTACTAGTATAATATTCAACATTTGAATGTGATTTTGCAGGGAAATTGTTTTACTGAATTTCCTAATCTCTTCATTACCTATCTGAAAATCGAAATGGATAAAAACTCAGTAAAAAAATCTCTGCAAAAATTCATCAAAAGTTGTTTATAATAATAAATAAATAAATAATAATAGTAATCAAAGTTTAATTGGTTGGGTTTACCTTTCATAGAATCAATAATTAATTGTATAATTCTACTTTTTCTAAATAATTTTTGACAATATTGAGCTAAATATTGGGTTTTCTACATATCTAAAACTAGTATGCTTGATTTGTAAAAATGTATTTGATTGATATCACCTGATTTTAAAAAATAGACGAAAAAATAGAAATTAATTAATTTATTTTGTTAAGGGAGAATTAATGTATTTTAATTAAATTTTTTCCTACATTAATCCTATCTAAAAAAAGTAAAAAATTAAATTTGTTGATTCAGATAAAATATCCTAAGTCTCGTTACTCCTTAATTTCATTATTATTATTACAATTTTTTTTTTAAATTATTATTCTAATCCTAGGGGTGAACAGTGATTGGAATTAGGTGTACACCGTCTTTGAAATTATGTGGAATTATTTAGGAATTCATTAGTTTCTTTCGTCTATTGTCTTCTACTTGGAAATGAAAATGGAAGTGGAAGTTGGTGTACACTATATTAGATCGCGGTTCCCCCTTCGTTCTAATCTTTCAAGTGTTCAAACATTTCAGCTGAATTCAACACTTTAAGTTTCTTTTTTTTAATTACTCCTTCAGAAAGTTCAACCTTTTGGGGTAAAATTAATTTTGTACAAAAAATTTATCTAAAGTGGCTGGATTTAATAAATCAAGTAAAAATAAATTTTAATACATTTGGAGAATCAATAACCAATCTTAAGGAATTTGTATTAATAATTTTGAAAAATTTGAGTTGCAAATTGCATTTGCTACGCATTAAGTATGAGTATGTTTGAATAGCGAAATCTTGTTGTGAATTAATGATTTGACCCGGTTTGAAAAATTAAAGTAAAAATAGAAATTAATTAATGTATTTTAATTTAATTTTTTCATCCTTAGTTTTCCCACCAAAAAGAAAAATTCATTATTTTCATTGAGATAGAATATATCTCAAGGCCCGTTATATATTTTTTTTTAATTCTCTAATCTTTCAATTGTCCAAACATGTCAGCTGAATTCAACATTTTAAATTTCTTTTCTTCATTTTTATTAATTACTCCCTCACACGCTGCAAACAATTGCCCCCCTGGACTAAGACAAATGATGCGAAATTGAAATCGGACGCACAAGAAAAAAAATGGAAAACAAAAGGCTAGTACATAAAAAAGCCTAGGGATGGTGGGGGGCTGTAAGGGGTGGTTCTGGAGCTGAAGGGTGAGGGTGTAGGGTGTAGGGCGGGGGCGGTTTTTACCTTGGAGCTGCTGCTGCAATGGCGGACGTGTTGGCAGGCGGCGCGCGATGGGCCTCGAACCCGAGCATGGCCGCCTTCCAAGACGTTCTAGAACAAACAAGAGAATCGCCGATAAGTACCTTATCAGCTACCTGGTACTTATTAGGGAACAATTGGCTGCCTACTTGGCCCGGAGCGAGCTGTGACCTCGCAGCCTCACCTCCCAGCTAGTACTACCAACTACTAGTTAGTGCATCTAGGCTGCAAGGGCTGACCACACACCCCTAACTAGGCTAACGGACCTTTGACCAGGGGTCGCAAGGAGGGGAAACCAGTTGGACACCTAGCTCGATACCACTAATGCAATTAGCAGCAAACATAACAATCCCGATGATGCAATTTTAATAATAATCAAACATCAAAACAAAAAGTGAACTACAATGGTAGGAACGATAGAGTACACTTTCATTAGTCATTGCTTTTCCGAGAAAACTTCAGGGTCCAACAAAAATAAAAAAATTTCGAAAAAAAGCTGAACTGAAAAGGGAAACCACAAAAAAAAGAAAGAGAAAGAAGAGAATCTGAAAAAAATTCTCATGATAAATTTTGAAGAAATTTTCCATAAGTTTTTTTATTATTGGTATTTTAATGTTTGTAGTTTTATTCACTATTTGAAAAAAATAGGTAAAAAAATATGTGTGAGCCTTATCCACATAAGCTCACGGGGGAAGTGAAACCTATTTATCCGTTATATAAAAATAACATCAATGGCTAAATAATTTTTTTTTTTTATAAATTTTATTAAACCAATTATTTTACATGAATTAATGTATACATTGTATTTTAGCTTCGACTCCGGAGATTACTTCTCCACCATCGAGTGTCCTTGATCATCTTTATTCCTTATTTTTAATAAGAGGAAAAAACTAATTAAAGAAAAAAACCTCTTTTCCGATAATTATTCCAATACCATTTTAATTCTCCACCAGAATCTTTCAATTCTCGCTAAATAATTTATATTTCCTAATTTTAATAAATTTTATTTAACATGCACTATTTGTGAGTTTTAAAATAATAATTTAAATTTCTTAATTTTAAAAATTTTTATTTGTCATGAGTGGGTCTTAAAAAAATTATTTCCCCTCTATTGAGTAATTTCCCCTTTATTGTAATAAAAAAAATTAAACAGATACGTCGCTAAAGAAGTTTCACTTCAATAAAATATATGGATATCTATAAATATTAATATTTATTTTATATTATTTTATATTGAAGATGGGAACAAGAACTACAAAACTAAAGATATATGGGTATATATAGATATATACGAGAGATGTATATAATTTATAGGATTAGATTGAAGTTACAGGTAAAAACATCAAAACTATCTTCTCTTCCTTGAACGCCATACTCGATTCCGAGCGTTTCCGATTACTACGGAGAATATAATCCTCAGCATAGTAATTTTCTGAAGAGATCGTTTACAGAAATGGTTTCCCGTTGCCTTTCCCTGGATTTATTGAGGCACCTTGTAATTCTGATCGAGATAAAAATTGTTGTGACTTTAACAAGTTGCAAAAAATAAAATAGTGAATTCATTCAAAAAATTTGTGAAAAAAATAATAATTTTGAAACAGATTGTTAATTTATCTGTGTCTCTGACTACCTGGATTGCATAGCTAGGATAACCTAAGAAGTAGAGCTAGTAGAAATTTCGTTCTAGAACCAAAATATAATTTCTCAATGTGGAGACTTGATTATATTCTTAAGAATTTCTAAATGAAAAATAAAAAAAAAATCGGTCATTTCTGAAGCTAAAGTAAAGAAAATTTAAAAATATAAAATTCTAGGTAGGTTTCAGAACAATAAAAGACCAGATGCTTATTAGAATGACTCTATATATATTCGGGGTAAGAGCCCATCTTTAGGAGTTCACAGAGAAAAGTTTTTTCTTTGAACTCCTGAAGATGGGCTCGTACCCCGAAATATATATAGAGTCATTCTAATAATCATCTTGTCTTTTTTTTTGTGAAACCTACCTAGAATGTTATATTTTCAAATTAAAAAAAAAAAAATTAAATTTTTTAAATTTTCTTTACCTACTTTATTAAAATATGTTTCACCAAGAACCTACACCATTCTCCCTTAACAGTTGTAAGCTAAAGAAATTTCGCACAATATTTGGTTTAATAATCTTCAACTTTCTAGCTCTAAACAATTGCCAAATCATCAAAATTCTTATAAGCGTACAGAGTCTTAGAAAAATTCTACTTTTTTCTCGAATTTATAAATATTTATTATTTTATTTAACACTAGCTGCAAGGCCCGCCTTCGGCGGCCCTCTTGCTAGCTAGGGAGTACGCCCCTGGACCCCCAGCCCTCGTACCCCACCCTCACCCTCCACTTCTACCCACCACACCCCCCGAAACCCACCCAGCACTCCCCACCCCCGCACCATGCCCAACCCCCGCCCCCACACCACCACCCCAACACTCCATTCTGCACCCTAACACCCAATAATCCCCCTCGCCCCAACCCCCCGCCCCCAAAACCCCCCAACACTCCCACCCCGCACCCCACCCCGCACCCATTCCCAACCCCCCTCCCCCACCCCACCACCCGCATCTCACACGCACCTAGAACCCCGCACCCATCCACCCCGGACCCCCGCGCCCTCCAACCCTGCGCACCACACCCCCGCCTTGGTCCCTGGACCTCACCCCCGCTATGTCCTCTGGACTCCACATCGCACAACCCCCTGCACCCCCATACCCATTCCACCCCGCACCCACCCTCCCGCACCCAGTTTTTGCATTTCTAGCCTTCTAGTGACCCACGGATTATGCATGCCAAAATTTGGTTAGCGGTTTATTTAAGAGAAAGAATTTCATTTTGACCCCCCCATTTGGGTGGTTAGTTTTTACATTGCCTTGTAGTGGCCCCACAGATTGTATGCAAAATTTGGTTGAGTTTGGCCCAAGAGAAAGGTAACATTTTTTCACCCACCTTTTTGGGAAGTTTTTTGGATATTTTAATAGTTGTCAGAAATCACATCCCCTACAACTTTGTTTATTATAAAATTTGCTGTAGGGTTAAGAGTTTAGGAGTTATTTGATAATTTTCATTCGTGCGCCCCCCAAACCCACTTCTGAGTCAAAATATCAAAACCTTATAGCTAAAAACGTAAGTTAGAAGAATATCTGATGGAAATATGAAATTTCATAATAATCCCTTCAGCCGTTTTTACGTGAATCGTGGTAACGGAAACCACTGAAACAGACAGACATACAGACAGACAGACAGACAGGAATTTTGTTGAGGGTGTTTTTGATTTCTGTAACTGCTTGAAACGACAACCAAAATTTCGCGTGATTTGGAGCAATGTACAGACAAAACCTTAATTTTATATATATATATATATATATATATATATATATATATATATATATATATATATATATATAGATTTAAATAAATTATACACGGAAACCCAATTTCTTTTCATACACCTACGAGATAAAATAATATTTTTATGTAAAATATTAATATCATTTAATTAAGATGTTAAATTTTTGTTTACTTACTTTATTTTAATCCTTCATTTAATCTTAATATCTTTCTAATTTTCTCATTAAAAAAAATCATAAAGGCAACGCATTTATTTTTAAAATGCTTAATTAATGAAGAAAGAGTGAGATTGAAAAGTGTTCAAAGAATATTTTTTTTTTACCCCTTTTTTGGACAAGAAAAAGGTTGTAAATTTCTCTCTCGTCAAAGAAAAATTATAATCTTCCCACCCTCTACGATGTTTAATTTTGCTTAACTTTACTCGAGGAAATTCATTAAGGATAGCCCACCAGCAAAAAAATGCTTTAGAAAATTCAACTCTTAATTAATATTGGCACATTAAATAACCGATATCGGTTTTGTTTTCTTAAATTGATTTTTTTTTGTTTTCATCCTATTTAAAAATAAATTGAATAACAAATCTTTAGAGCTCTAATCAATTTCGGTTGTTGGAATAGGCGTGGGCGGGCGGGGCGGGGTGGGGTGCAAAGGGAAGTAAAACAACTGTACTTTTTCTTTTAACAGCAACGTATTTGTTCGATCGAAATGTAATTGATTGTTATGGAAATAGAAATATATAAATCTCGGGGCAAAGGAAAAAGCTTTTTTTTTTGATCTTCCCTTTACAGCCCTTCTCCCTTTGGGCGCGACTCAAGACATAAAGAAACAACGCTGACAGCCCTGGGCGAAAATATTTGCTCACTGCGCTATAAATTTAAAAAGATAAAGCCATTAGTTTATATTAGAAAGAAAAATATATATTATCATTTCCAGGAGAGGCAATTTATATTCGGAAGTAAGAAAAAACCACCACCAACTTCTCTGCATGGGATTAAACAATTTTTTTTGTTTTATATATATATACTAAATATATAAAATATTTTATTTTTTTTAATGGAAACTTAACAAACGCTCTGAATATTTTTCGTCCCGAGTCCGAGACGAGTAAAAAAACGAGAGAGGGTGTAAAAAAAAAAGAAAAAAAAAGTTTAGGTATAATATTTCAACAAATTTAAACATTCTTTTGTATCTTACTTAGAATGATTAGCATTAATATAAATCTCGATTACGATCTTGTTCATTAACAATGTCCTTATATAATTGTTGTTTTTTGCATTTTTTTATTAAGATTTAAAATGCACTCCATTAAGGGGGAATTTTTAATTACTTCTAGCAAAATTATTGCTTACCACTTATTAAGTAATTGCTTAAGTTCAAAATGATCTATTTTCTTTGAATACCATTTAAATGAGAATTCCTTAATATTTTTCGCATAGAGTAATATAGAGTGGAAGGCTACCGTATATCGAAAAGCGCTCTCTAGCGACTGCAGGGCGAAAATTCTTATATCTTAAGAGCTATCCAAAGATATTTTAATTACAAAATATAATTTTTTTTTATAAATATATATATAAGCGAAAAAATACTAATCTTTTATAAAAAACAATCTAAAACACGTTTATTTAAAAGCCAAACGTTTCGGGAGAATTTCTCCCTTTTTCAATGGAAATTTGTAAATAAAAAGAAAAAAAGAAAAAAAAAGATGCTTTCTCTAAAATTTAGAAAGCAACAATTGCCAAAGTAACAATTTAATTCTGTTGCTTTCTAAATTTTAGAGTAAGCAACTTTTTTTATTTTTTTCATTTTATTTACAAATTTCCATTGAAAAAGGGAGAAATTCTCCCGAAGCGTTTGGCTTTTAAATAAATGTGTTTTGGATTATTTTTTATAAAAGATTTTTTTCATTTAAATATAAACAATCAATAATTTTTTTTCTTTTTTATAAATATAAGCGCCATTTTTACTCTTGATAAAATATTTTGAATCATCCACTATCTATTTGTGACCTCACCAAAATTTTCCATAAAGAGAGCGGTTCCATCCATTTTATTGTACAATGGTTTCGCCCTGGTCTCGCCAGAGTGCTCTGTAACTCGTAACGGTGCCTTCCACTCTATATTACTTTATGATTTTTTTGATACAGATGTATGCGAATCCAATGCTCTTAATTTTGACGACTCCTAGATTAAAATCTTGAAAATATTCTCACGTAATTTAGAGGATTTCAGGTCACCATGCAATATCTGTAATCAACAAATCAAAAAATAATTTGTCTAGTATCTATTATAATAAAAAGATAAAAACTCATTAGAGAAGTGAAGAAGTTTGCATTGGATAGAATCAAATGATTGCGAACCAGTCTTAGGACTGATAACTCTCAATGATTATGGTAAAAAATTTAATCATCATTGGTCCAAAATAAAAAAATTTTCATGAAAGGAATTCTGATAGAGATAAATGATGAATAACTTTGATTTGCTTGTAATATGATTTCAAAATGGTTGTATTTTTACAAATTGTGCACTTCGTTAAAATGAAGTTTAGTAAGATTGAATTATTTTTATTCCATTAATATGGGCGTAGTTAGGGGGGGGGGGGGGCAAAGGGCGCCTGGTACAAAATTCATTGCTCCCACATTAAAAAGTTAGTTGATCTCTGATCGGATCACCGAAATTGACGCCTTGTGGTGGCTAATCAGCTGACCGGCTGCCCCCCCCCCTTAGGGAAACTCGCTAACTACGCCAATGTCCATTGAATAAATGCATTTATTTGACTTTATATAAAAAAAAAAAAAAAATTAAAGGCCGAAATCAAAGATCTTTTTAGAAATGTTTAATTTCGATATCAGGACTTATCCCCCTCAGGTGCCCCAATGGTTATCCGAACAGTTACATGGTGGAATTTATTAAAAATTAAAAGGCTTTTTATATGTTAAGTTTCCAGAATAGCCTGAATTTTAATATTAACATTAAGATCCATTTTAATTTACATCCAAAGTAGACAGTGTATACTTTGAAGACCTCTTACTAAATGCGAGCTGCTTGTTCACATATAAGAAGGGCCGAATTTAGGTTTTGATAGTAAATATGCACCTTCCACGGTAATTCAAACACAATATAGGGACCGTACGTCACGACTTTAGCGCTAACTGGCGACGAAAATGTAAGCTTTGGGGGATGATTTATTAAACATCCAAGTCAAAGAGACTCTCTCAAGGCCTCTTAGCGCACGGATGTGCACTCTTTTATCTATGATATATACTATAATATAATATTTGCTCCAATTCTCCCAAATTATTTGATTAAATAAACACAAGAGAGCGCTACCTTCGGCAGTAGTGCACGGTCCCTATAGGGAGACTCATTGATTTCTATGAGACCTGAGATTCTCTTGTTTTAATTTCTATCTTGAAAGATTTTCTCCCAAAAGGACTACGTAATTAAAATAAGTACAGTTCAATTCAGATAATATAATAAATGTTTGAATAATCTAATAGAAAATTTTCTAATTAATACAAATAAAACTAATTGATATTTAATCAATGCTTTTGTTTATAAAATTATATGAACTAAACAATTTATTGTTTAGCTTTCGAGTTCTGATTCTAAATTAAAAGAAGTAGCATATATAGATCAAATCTTTTTATTATCATTAAAATATTAAACAGCTCGTTAATGAAGTTGAAGTGAATGTTTGAATTATTCTAGAAATTTCGATATCAAGTTGAAATAAATGAGAGACTCTGTTGATTCCACTGTCAATATAGGGTATTTCCCTCCCTCTCATCGTGAACAGAGCTCAATTATACATTTCAACTTTCATTGTCCTATGCAAAAGAGATAAAATATTTCCTTTCTTCAGGAGAGTTTAATAATAATAAAAAAAAATATTTTACAGCCATAAACAAGAATATTTGCAAAGTTTTTATGTCTTTTGTTGAATTTCAAGGGCTCTAATACAATATAGATTTTATAACGGGATTTTCCCCTAGAGGGAAATATCCGATTGAAAACAAAAGAAAGAACAAAAATCGATAAAATTTTATATTCTCATTATAATTTTTCTAAACCTTCTAGAATCATAATTAAATCGTAATGATATTATTTTTGAGTTGAAATTGAATAGATTCTGACTGTACTGGCAATGCCGGTAAGCCTCAAGGGTATGGCCGTTGCGTATCTCCCTTGAGCCACCCTAGCCAACAAGAGTGGGATTAAATTAACATGACTGAAATTGGGACAGTTTTAATTAAAAATATTTATTTACCTATATATGATTTATTATTTGACATTTTCAAAACACCGCTTTGGCAAGAATCCCGAACTTTTCTGTTGTAGGTGTCTGTAGAAAGACCATAGTTATATTTTGGTCGCTGGAATCCGGAAGAAAGTTCCAATTTTTAGAGTCACAGGGATCAAATCCGAAGTTTGAATTTTTTTTGGGTGGAGGGGTGGGAGGGGGCTCAATAAAAATGTAACAAGAAAGTTGAACTGATTAATTAAATTCATATATTTATAAATATATTAAATAACATTATATAATATTAGAATAATAGGTTTAAAAATGTTTAAAAAATAAATATAAATAAATATCTTTGAGAGGCCGTCCATAAATTACGTCGCACGAATTTCAAAATTTTTAAAACCCTCCCCCGCTGTCTCACATTCTGTCACAATTTCATTGAGCCCCCTGTATTGTGACGTCACGCTATCACTTTTATACCCTATAATTTAATATCTAATTGTATAATTTTTTTTAATTATACTCAACTAAAGGGATTTAATATATTTTAAGTTTAATTTTTAAAATTTTTTAATTTGACTTTTGTGACATCATAATTTTTAAGATCCCCGGGTCCCTCTGTAAATTTGGTCACAAATCTGAAATGCCCCCTCCCTCCTTACTGTGTGACATAATTTATGGACGGCCCCTTAACAGTTAAATAGTAAACAAATAATTAATATTTAATATATTTTTTAAAAGAAAAGACTTATTACAAAAACCAGGTCCACAGGTAGGGGAGATCAGCTCCACCCACACTTTAAAGGTCAGGGGGGCTTAAGCCCCCGAAACCCCCCTCCCCCCCGGTTTCCGGCGACTATGGTCACAGGGATAAACTAGATGTTGAATGCATTTGTATGATTCGTTGAGTTGAATCGATCTATACTACTAACATTTGAAAACTAATTTAAAATGAGAAGCCGAGAGCTCTTGAATTTCCAATTTTATAATTTGGATGCCCCAACCTGAAAGAATACTCTGTTAATCAACGTGACCCCTAAAACCCAAATAAGCAGAATCTAGTAATAATATATCAGGCTATGAGCGCAATAGTGGACTAACCCACAAATTTGTGAGTTAGTCTATATTGCGCTCATATATTGTTGTACCTTCACTTATCAGTTAAGTTTTCTGGAGCTTTTAAAATTCGCATATAATTGTCAATTAATTTACAATTAAGTTAATTTGGCTTGGAGATCTAACCTTTTGAGTTTCCAATATACCACTGCTTGTGCTGATGCTTCTATAACGGACGAAGAACGAAAGAGAGGTTTGTATATAAGGGTTGCCGGAGAATTCGTTAGTTTTCCGCTGTGTGTGGGAACTTGGGTGCTCTCTGGTATCATTTGCATGTGCAATGCGTTGCACTGTTGCATTCGCGTGCAAATGCGAGCTCTCATTGGCCTCGCGAACTCCCTAGCTGGAAACCGGCTCCGACAGGGTCACCGGGGTCACCGAGACCCTTCACCCTGGTCACCCTGACCAAGGTGCATGGAACAGGTCAGCGAGATGCACTCGCTGTAGAGCAAAGGCCAACGCCTCGCAGACCTGCTCCTCAAGATTTGCCTTCAGAAAGGTTGTGCTCTCTGCCCAGGTCACTCGATCCTGCTACATTCCACAAGTATTTTTTTTGAACATTTTCGCCCTTTGATTTATAATTATATAGGAAAACGCTAAATGAAACCCGAGTGCCGCGAAAAATTGTGGCTCCCTCTATGCCGTGGTTAATTAGAGCAAATATGATCTTGTGCGAATATAATAAACTGCGTAACTATAAATTCAGATATCTGATCTTTTCTGGAAAATATGAAACGCGCCAATGTTCATCCTCATTAGGATGCCAATCAAATTTCCCCATAAAAGACTCATCAAATGATTTACTGTTACTAAATATGCGGGTAAGTGAACATTATTAAGCTTTTGTTTTTGGTAATAATCATTGTGGTCTTAATAAAATATGACACATAGAGTATATGTTGTCAAACGTTGAGGCTGCAGCGAGTGAATTTCAGGGGTTATTGATTTCGATTCAATGGAAAAAGAATGACAGCGTTATTTTAAATAACTCATTGGGCTCAGCTTGGCTTAAAAACAATTTCATTTTGCATCCCATTAAAAATTAATTAATTTCTTAAATTCATTAATAGTTTATAATTCAAATTCTACAGAGGCGCTTCTCGAATAATTGCTTTCTCATTTAAATTTTATCTGCATCTTCCATACAATAACACAAGGCAACAAAGTCATTGGAATGAAACAGAATTTGAAACTAATAATTAGTGTTTCTCCTCGGGGTTGAAATTATTAATAGAAAGTTTAATTAATTTATTAAAGTTCTTATACATATTCAATAATAATAATAATAAAACATAAAAGTTTCTAATCGAATAATTTATTAAATTTTAAATTGAAATAGAATATAATAATAAAAAAAAAAAATACATTCACGCGAAATAACTTTTGAATTTTTTCGGTAAAGAGTGAGAAAAGAATGAAATGAATTTATGCAAAGGTCGTTTATTATTGATTAAAAAAAAAATATGAATGGAGAGAGCGAGAGAGAGGGGTATTATCCCTGTTTTTTTTTTTTTTTTTACTATTCACCTACATACCTAATAATTCGAGATATTAAAAAAAAAAGAATTTATTGATTTCTATATAGAAATACCTACATATATAATATATGAATGAAAAATGAATTTTATAACATCAAAGCAAACTTATTGTCACTTAATTTTTATTTCAACAGATTTTTTAAGAAATGAATTTTATTAAACGAGCAATTCTTGTATATATATATATAAATAAATCGTTAGAGCCGTTTTCGAGAAACCGATTCTATATATATATATAATTTTATTTACCGAGCATCGCTCGGTGCTCTAGACACTAATAACTATTTATATATTGAAAAAGACAATAAAAGAGTGTCTTCTGGTGGAATTATATATTTTATTTATCGTTATAGAGAAGACACACTCTTTTATTGTCTCCTTCAATATATAAAAATTCTGCTACCCTCGGCACAAAAACTTTCAATTTATTATTTATATATTCATAAATCTAATTAAAAGTTTATTTTTGCCGAGTGTAACAGAATTTTTATAAATTAAAGGAGACAATAAAAGAGTGTGTCTTCTGCTGGAAAATACATTTTTAAATTTATTTATAACGAGACTGACTATAGTTCCGAGGGCTTTGCTTTCTTCATCAGTTTATTCACACGAATTAATGTGTGAAAGTCTCGAAACTATAGTCTCGTTATAAATAAATCAAGAAAAAAATATTTTTCCATCAGGAGATACACTCTTTTGTCTCCTTTAAGATATCCATAAATCAAATATTCTGTTTGATTTTTGACCCTTTTTTCAGATTTATATATTTTTACAGGATTTTTGCAGATGACGATGATTTTTTTTTTGGAATTTCTTCGGGTTTTAAAGCTAAATTCCTCCGAAATGTTCGAGGTCTGTTGTCCGACGCATTCTCCCGGGGCTTGCTAGGCGGAGGCGGCGGCGGCCGGAGGCGGATCTGTGGCCGCCATTGCGACCAGCCGCCTCCCGTCTCCATTTTGCAGACCGGGAACCGGCCTCGAAGACAAGCCCCATGAAGGCCCAGGGATAAACTCGAGTCCGAAGAAAATTATTCCGCCATAATCTTCTTCTCAAGTCACTCTTCTGCTCTTATTGATTGACGCCTTTTAGATAGGCAACCAAGAAAGCCAGAGAAATCGCGAAGAAATCTACCAAAAACTCCTCTGAAAATTCATAAACAGGTAATTAAATCTTAAAAATAAATTTAAATTTTATTCAATTTTCGACGTTTCGGAGACTTTTTTCTCCTTTTTCAGGGTATTGAAGAGTTATTGGTGGGTAAGTATAATTCGGTTCCCATTTGCCACTCCTTTCAGTGATAGGAACAATATTGTAATATTATACTCACCCATCAATAACTATTCAATACCCTAAAGAAGGAGAGAAAAAGCCTTCGAAACGCCGGAAATTGAATAAAATTTAAATAATTTATGGACTGCCTTTCATTATAACCTACTTATTTCGCTTACCGAAATTTCTAAGAAAATAAAAAAAATTAAATACTTATAAAATACATATTTATTTAATTATAAAATAAATAATTTCTTAAAGTACATTTTTTAGATATAGATTTTAATTGCATAATTGTAAATTTTGAAATTTTTTAATATAAAATTATTCTTAAATATTATTCAGAGAACTCTTGATGTGCAATTATATATATACATAATTTTTATTTATGTAAAATTATTATAGTTTCACTGACTTTGCTTTCATCATCAATCCAAAAAAATACATTAAATAACGATTTAATTATGAATAAAACTGTTTTAAATATTTATGTATCAAAATTTTATTTGCCTGATAAATGAAAAGTATTCCAAAGTGTAATATACCTATATATTTTTTCATCAAATAAATGTTATACTCTTTAATTTAATTATTTTCATAATATGAACAATCCTTATACATTTTTGTTAAGGGAGAATGGTCTAGGTTCTTGGTGAAACATATTAATTAAAGTAAAGAAAATTTTTGAAATTTTTTTTAGAAACTTTTTAAAATTTCAAATATAAAATACAAGGTAGGTTTCAGTTGAGTGTCCTTTGTGAACTCCTGAAGATGAGATTATACCCCGAAATATATAGAGTTGTGCTAAACAAGCATCTGATCTTTTATTTATGTGAAACCTACCTAGTGTTTTATATTTTAAATTTTAAAAAGTTTCAAAATTTTTTTTTCAAAAATCCTTATACTATTTCATCTACTTTTATGCATTTTTTTTTTTAATTTTTAATATTTTCATTTATATAAAATAATTCAAAATTTGATTGTTTTAAAATTTTAGAGAGCAAAACATTTATGTGATAAGTAGTTATAATTTTTTGATTTTTTTTTAAATTTTTAATTATTAAAAAATATAAGTCTTCATTAAAGTTTGAATTTTTATTTAAATCACACATAATTAATTATTATTATTATTATTATTATTATGCTCATACTTGAGAACGATCGCAGAATAAGTCGATCGAAACGTTGTATTTATATTGTAATTTGTTTCAATAAATAATTATAATTAACCATGTGTGATTTAAATAAAAATTCTAACTTTAATCAAATTAATCACAAAAACAAAAGCTTCAACAGCTTCATTACTAACTAATAAGTCTTCATGTTTAAAAAGAACCAAAGTTTCAATATTTGTTTTATAAAAAGAAGTTTTTTTTCTTTTCAAAATGCTCTTAATTCAGAAGAATTATTTTATATATTAAATATAAAAATTTATAATAAAGATGATAAAAAAATCGATTATAGGATTTGGTGTTAATAAGTCTTTGGGTTTGCTCTTATTACAGAAAACCCGATGTTATTTATAAAAGTTTTGTGAGAAAAAGTATTTTATATAAGTATATATATATATTTTTTATTAATTTAACCACAACCATATTTATATAAAAATGTTTATTTCTTTATATATTTTATTTCTATAGAAAACATATTTTTTTATTTTCTTGTTTACATAATGTTCTCTTGTTATATATGTGTATGTAATAAGACAATAACGATATAATATCATCAAATAAACAAAGTTTGTATAAGTTGAAATAATTTTTAAAAGTGTCTTTATATATACCTAATTGTCTATTTAATTTAAACATTTTCTATGCCAAATAAAATAAAATAAATAAAAAAATACCTATTCTTAAATAAAAAATTCAATTCAGAAAATATTTTTCTATATGATTAAATAGGTAGTTTTGAATTCATTTTATTTTTATTTTAATGATTTTATCTGTTGTTTGTCCACTCAAATTCGTTTTGTATAAACTAAACATATTTAATATAAAAAAGAAATTGAATATACTAGTAAATAAAATTGTTGAAAGCTAACCTGGCTTAAGAGAGTAAGTTTTCTTTCTAGATTAAAAAAAATAACTTTGAACAAGTGAAAATACTAAAAAGACTTGACATTTATTTTTGAGAGAGCTTTTTTGATTTTAATTTTCTTAGTATAAGTACACTTTGATTCTCAACACTTTTCACAATTTGAAATGTATATTTTAATTCCATATATGGAATTCATAAATTCATTTGTGTTCTTATATTTTATTAAAAATATATTTATTTATTTATTTATTTATTACAACATTTGGCCTTCGAAATTTAAAAATATATTAAATGTTATTAAAATTTGTATTATATCAATAACAAACATTTATCAAATGATGTGCCAGTAAATATTTTTAATTTTTATTTATTTATTTATTTATTTATTTATATACTTTCCCCAAAAATATAATTTGTATAAATTAGAAAAATGCTTTTTCTTTAGATTATATTTTAATAAAAATATATATAACACTCATACACACATACTAATAAAATCTGTATCTATTATACTATATCATATAATTCTATTTTTTTATTTCATAATTTAATAGAAAAGTTTTATTCTGCCGAGAGAAGCAGAGCTGTTGAATTATAAAAAGAGACAAAGAGATTGTCCTTTGTCTGATATAAATAAAAATACACACATATATTATTTATTTGTTTGAGACTCTAGTTTCGAAGGCTTGACCTTCATCATCAGTCTTTTTTTAATTATAAATATCATTTTTCATGGGGTCAGTATCGCGTGGATATTGAAATTTTTTGTTCTCAACTATAGCTTGTCTGCTAAGTAAGAACACAATTTTTTCAATATCTATGCCATACTGACCCTATGAAAAAAATACTTATAATTAAAAAAGATTGAGGATGAAGGCCAATCCTTTGAAACTAGAGTCTCAAACAAATAAATAATATATATTTGATATATATATATATGTATGTTTATTTGCATCAATCAGAGTACAAGCTTAAATTGAAAGTTTTTGCCGAGAGTAGCAGAATTTTTATATATTGAAGAGTACAAGCTCTTTATTTCTCTTTATAATTCTATTTTTATTTTATCATTTGTTTATAAGTATTATTTTGTTTTTGTACTTCCCCTTAAATAAGTGATTGTTCTACGAAATGACTTTATTTGGGAAACTATTGCTTTTTGTTCTGTTTTAAAAAGAAAGAGCAGAAAACCACCCTCCTCGCCGACCCCTTCTTCAACCCCTTTTTTTCAGGTGTCTCGTCTGTAACCGTTTTACAATTTTCGCTTTATTCGCCTCTTATCTCTTTGATTATTCCTCTTGCTTTGTCTTTCGCCATTTTTTATTCTCTTTCATCTGACTATTAATTATAAATTTTCTAAATGATGGAGAATTTTTCATTTTTTTTCCCTCTCCCCTCCCCAATCATTATTTGTACCATGTAAAGGCCTTTTGTTTGGGTAGAGTGTTTGTTTCTTGATTGATTGAAATATTAGTGAAACAATTTGCAATTTACCTGCCCATGTTAAATTTCCTTTTAATAATCTTTTGTATACCTTATCCAATTATTATATTTATTTCGATTTGTTCCCTTGTTTCTTCACCCTATCAACAACAAACAAACCCGATGTTATCACCTCTTTATTATTTATTTTTTTAAATAGGCAATCTTTATAACTTGCTGAATTGTCATCCTAAATGTATAATTTATGATCTCGAAAATTTCGGTATTTTATTCACTGTTTTGAAAACTATTTATCAACAGCTAGATGAGTTTATATATAGTATATAATAAAATGAACTAATCTATTGCTAAATGAAAGGAGCATTCGCTTGTGTTTCGGTTACGGATAAGCTTCATTAAATGATCTGGCTGTTTGCAAATGGCTCGTTTTTGCCAAACATAAATACTCCACTGGTAATATAAAGATGTTATTGGTCTCCGTATCACTTCGTTAACCTTTACGAACAATTGAATCGACTTTCTTTTTTTCTTTTTTGATTTTATAGACTTTTATTTTCGGATTAAAACCGACAGTATGGTGGGGGGTTCAGGATGTCGGGGAGTAGAGTGTGTGTGGGGGGGGGGGGGGGGGTCAATACACACAGAGTGCGAAAAAGAACCGTTTTTGAAAATTAATTTTCCTATTGGATTGAACAATTGTAAGTCAACGAGCCATGCAATCAGACCAATCACTTGCTACCCCTTTCGGAGGCTTAAAGATTTCTATAAAACAGCCATTAGCCTCCCAATGAAAAATAGAAATATTTTTCCACCTTTCTCGAGGAAAAAAGAGAACATCGAGCAATAATAAATAGCAGCAGCAGTCCGGGGGATTCCCCTTCTCCATGTATCTCCCCCCACATGTTTAAACACGATTTCTTGATTTGCAGAGTCGAACAATTTAGCCGGCATAATTACAGGCAAGCTGGCTTCGCTAATCCGGCTTGGCTTAGCCGAATCCGACTCAGCCGGCACAAGTTATTGTAGGTTTTTTTTTTTAAGTTCGCCCCCTTACCCTTTTCGTTTTTCCACTCGACCCTTTGGCTGTGCGCCATATAGGCTGTGTGCCAACCGGCAATATAAACTTCCTTTTTAACACTGCTATCGTTTCAGGCTCTCAAGTAATCGCCGATTGCAATATTTTATTAGGAAAGTCTCCCCTACATCTGAAAGATGGCTAAATAAAACTTCATCTTTTTTATTTCCAATCGTAATTCATTTCGAGACCCTCTCAATAAGACATTCTCAGTTAATTAAGACTTACTGTTTTCCGGATGTAATAAGTGAAGACTTTTCAGGAAAAATATATTTTCATTAATATATTTATTTATTTCTAAAAATTATTGTTTATCTAGCATATTTTTTCCAATAAATAAAATATTTATATAGTCATTAAAAAATAAATCGATAAAATGCAAATATTCACATTTTTTCAAAAATATTCCAGATTTAATTGAAAAGTTTTTATTTTACCGAGAGTAGCAGAGTTGTTGATTCATAGAGAGAAACAAAGAGGTTGTCCTCTGCTTGGTTTTAATTCTAACTGGCTTTCGGCTAAGGAAGAATAAAAAATGTTCAATATCCACGCGATATTGACCCCATGAAAAATAATATTTATAATTAAAAAAAAAATGATGATGAAGGCCAAGCCCTCGAAACTATAGTCTCAAACAAATAAATAATATATATACATATATATATATTTTATAAATATGTGTGTATGTTTATTTGCATCAAGCAAAGGACAACATCTTTGTTTCTTTCTATGTATATTCCAGAGATATATATTATTTAAATATTACGAAGAAACTCTATTTGCTAGACAAAATATAGACAGGGATGCAGAGACCTTATGCGAACTCCGAAGTTGGATCTTATCGCGAGCCCCCCTCTTATTAAATATTTGCTTAAAATCCCCCTTTTCTATTTTATTTGATGAACAACTAGCCCCTTTCAGTGGCCGGGCCCCGGGGCTACACCCCTGCCCATCTCTTGGCGCCTCTCTCTATAGGTAGGTATTTAAAAATAATACTATTATATCAAAAGAAGATAATCCTTTTTAAAGAAATGTTTTCTCTATTACGGTAAATCACTCGTATCCATAATAAGCATTAATTAACAGGAATAGCAGGGAATTGGACAAAAATTAAAAACAGAGTTTTTATTGAATGGGCCAGACGTTTCGTCGATTAATTTCGACTTCCTCAGTGGGTCATTCTATCACTCTTTGTCAAAAGACAATTCCACTACGAAACGTCTGGCCCATTCAATAAAAACTCTGTTTTTAATTTTTGTCCAATTCCCTGCTATTCCTGTTAATTAGTTTTCTGTATTTTTTGAGAGATGAATGAAATAAACTGATTTTTGAAAATAAGTTTTAGGAATAAAAAAAAGCTCTTTTAGTATTCAAATTAGAATATTTAATAATGGATAAATAATAGAAAAAAAAGTGATATTAGAAATAAGTTTTCTTTAATTAATAGGGTCTTAAGAATAAAGTAGTATTATAATTCACATTTTCGTATTTTTAGTACTAGTCTTAATTAAAATGCTTATAACGAGTGTAAATTAATTTTGAAAAATTGTCGAGCTTAAAGTCATCAAAGAAAACCCAATTAAATGCTCTGCTTCTCAACTGGAATGGGCTTTGTTTTTTTTCTTCAATAATTCTAGCAATATCATTTTCATACAATTTTTGGATATCCTTTCCAATTCCAACTTTAAAATGAGTTTTTATCGAATTAGAAAATTTCCCTTAATTGTTAACTTTCTTTGAATCAGTGCATATAACTTATTTTCTTTTTATTCAAAAGGAAGAGAAACAAAGAATTTTTTTTTTGAAATTACCAATCTTCCTAAAAATATGTTATCTACTCATCTGTTTCTTCTCTAACAATAGATTTCAACGAGGGGTGAACCGCAACCTAATATCGTGTACACCTATTTCCACTTCCAATTTCATTTCCAAGTAGAAGACAATAGATGAAGGGGCATTAACCAATGAATCCCAAAATAATTCCAAAGACGTGTACACCTAATTCCAATCGCGGTTCACCCCTCGGATTTCAACTTTAGGTAAAAGTGATGAATGTAGTTTGGATTCGTTCACTGAAGTCTAACTTTTAAAAAACTTCAAAACTAATTCACACTCATATTATTACAATTGAGATTTTGAGTTGAAATTTTAGAAAATATATTTTTAGGGACTATATATCACTCTCTTTTCATCATTTTTCACTTAGATATTTTCAAAGATCTCTAGATTATTATATCGAATATTTAAATTCAAAGTCTGAATATAGAACAAAAACTAGATTAAATGAACAAGAGTAGATTCCAAAAGAAATGAAGATGATAATGAAGCTGATATTATTTATTTTGCTTTTCAACGGTTCAAATTCCAGAAATAGCTGTATCTGTGCCTGTGCCTGCCCGTCTGTTTTTATATGAAAATAAATTAAAAATAAAATCCGCTCGTCGCCTTCCACCTCTTCGGTCTGTCGCAGCAAGCGTTTGTTTGCTGCTTGCTCTTTGCTCAGTTCAATCAAATCCAGCCACAGTCATGCAAATAATAATTTTTGTCATTTTATGATAAAAGAAATGTATTTTGTGTGCTTCTTTCAAAAAACGTAATTTCAAATTCCATTATTTGATTTTCCCTTTCTCTCTCCCACTCTCCTCCATATCTCAAGCGCAAATTTCTAAGCTGTCGTGGCCAAGGTACAGTGGAAATTAGTTATTTTTGTTGACGGCTAAAAAAAATGTAAAGCGGATGGATTTTTTCGCAGCTTGACAAGCATCCATCACTCTAATTCGTGATCCATTAATTATTTACACTCATAGAATATACAATTTAAATATCTGCTATAAAAAAATATAAAACAAAAAGTTGGTGTGTTTGGCCGCTGGGGCCTAAGCTCAGGCTGCAACTCTTTTTTATCTCGAGGCCACAAACCCAGGCGGATAATCTACCAAGTAATGCCCTGTCGAGTAATTAGTTTCAATGTAGATAAATAGATTGATAAAGTTTTTCGGTTGGTTCTTGTAATGGTACTATTTATCCAAGTCCCCAGGCTATAGATAGCCTGAGTTGGAGAAAAACAGACCATCCGGTTTGCCAAATGACCAAGCTGGCTTAGGAGCAGCCATGTTTTTGCGCATTCACGCTTAAAACTCCAACTTGCATATTTCTCTTTGCAAAATAAATAGTTTTGTTCCATCATTGTCTAATCTCATGAGGCAAGGCAAACGCAGACACACAAACCATTTGGCAGAATTACCCAAGTTCTTTTATCAGCTTGTTTAATTAAGGAACGAAATTCGCCATAATATATTTTACTTGCCACCCCCCTCCTCCTGCCCTTTTTCCTGTCCTTATCTCTCTCGTACTTGCTTTCGATATTTCACACTTCCAATTTTCCTCCCAACAATTTTATTAAATGAAAAAAAAAAAATAATAATAATTGAAGAAATATTTTAAAGAAAATTACGAGAAAGCTAATTTTCTACTTTCTGACAAACTACTAGATTTTGTTTTTAATTAAGGCGAATTCTTGTTTTAAGTAGGAGCGTGTTCAACAGCGCAGCGCGCCTAATGAAAAAATCTAATTAAATTTTTTTATCTCAAAATTTCTCTACAAATTCCTGTTGCTAATATTCACAACGACCACCTCACCTGGCACAAATTAACTTAGGATTCGTGCGGGGGTGGGTGGACGAGTTAGAAACAGATGAGCAAGAGGGGTGGAGGGCGTTATTTTATACTTTTGAATTGTACATAGTGGACCATTAAAACAAGACATCGCGTCTCATATTATTGTTGAAACTTTGGAGGAGAGAATGAGGATTTGGATGGTTGAATTAGTCAAGAAGAAATGAATTAAATATTTTTTTGATAGAGGCAACTTTTCGGAATTTTTTAATTTTATAATTCTATAAGTTTCCACTAAAATCATTTAGATTAACTGTTTTAGATATACGTATCAAAAATACTCCTTTTATACTGATAAGTGAATAGATAAATAAATAAATAATATTATTATTAATATAATAATTAATTTATTAATATATAATAGGTATATAATATAATAATTAATATTAATATTTAATAGGTATTATGATATAATAATTAATATTAGTATATAATACGTATTATAATATAATAATTAATATTATTTAAGTTCTCAGAAAAATTGATTTATTTCATAAAAATATATAAAAACTTTGTGAAAGGTACCTATTCTTCAGTTCCCCTGTTGCATTAGGCCTCTCCTGCCTTAGACCTATAGAGAAACACAAGTTAATTACATAATCAAATGACTTCTATTCAGCCATAATAAATAAATATATGATACAGGTCAATTAGTAAAATAAAATGAAAAAGAATTAAAAAGTCCTAATAAGTAAATTGCATTCGATTTGACAAAACAAACCCGGAGTGGGTAACCCCGAACGGTATGTTTGAAAAGAGCTCGAAGCCCTGAAGCTCTATCAAAAAATACTCTTCTTTATACGATCAGTTCTCCCACTAATTTTTCTTAAGCCCCCGAAACTTTAAATTTAAATAAAATGAAAAAAGATTAATTTTTTAGATTTTAATTATATTTTATTAAGTTAGATTAAAATATTATTTTAAAAATAAAAACGAATATTTTATCTAGGTGGCACTGTCAAATTTGGAAAGGTTGTTTTGTCAAAAACAAAGCAACTAATAAAAAGTGTTTTTAGAACATTTTAACAATCATCATTTTATTAGTATATTAATTAAAGGAGACAATAAAAAAGTGTCTTCTACTGGAAAAATAAATTTTTAATTTATTTATAAAGAGACTATAGTTTCGAGGGCTTCGCTTTCTTAATCAGTCTTTTACAATTGATTCACAGGAATTGAACCTTTAATTTATAAAAATTCTGCTAGTCTCGGCAAAAAGAAACTTTCAATTTAATTTTATATATAGGTAGATAACCAAGTACACTTATGATATAATATTGGAAAATATTGTTGCTATCACTGAAAGGAGAGACAAATGGGAAACGAGTTATACTCACCCATCAATAACTATTCAATACCCCGAAGAAGGAGAGAAAAAAAGTTTCCGAAACGTCGGAAATTGAATAAAATTTAACTAATTAATGGAGTACCTTTCATTATAACCTACTTATAGGTAGGCACATTTACAGGGTATGGTCAAGTATTGTTTTATTTAATTAATTAAATTTGGATTAATTTTGAATTCAGAGAATTCAAAAAATGTTAAGTACCTACTTATAGTACTAAATATAAAAATATTGGAAAATTTTTCGAATAAAGCATTTTGTTATAGCCTATACATGTAATTAATTTCCTTTCACAAATAAAAAAGTTGAAAACAGGTTTAATCAAACCATTTCTAACAAACAACCCAATTCAATAAAATCTCATTCTTCGACATCAACAATAAAAACAAAATAAAAAATCAAAATGCAAAGAAAATACTTCAATAGGAATAAATCTAAGATCGTCTTGTATCATCAAGTGGGTATTTGTCGTCAGGACAGAACACGGATTTTTCTAATTTCCCTAATTCGATTTGATTAACAACCCTTTAACAGGTAAAAACGCAGAGGGCGGCGAATGAATCATGTATTTTCAACGAAGAATTATTTTGTTGATATAATGGAAGAACAATAAATATTCACCCCAAGTTCCAACCACCATCTGTCTCTATAAAATGCCGCGCACATTTTCAAAAGCTGGTTTTTCATATTTTCGCCGAGCTAATTGAACCAGACGAGCACTCCCCACTCCACCGCCCCCTTTTTTTCGTTTATTCTTTTTCTTTTCTTTCTCCTCAAAGATCAAATCGAATTATGTTTAAATGAATATTTATTTTAAAACAATAAATTCATTTAATATAATTTTTAGTTTAAATGTACATTAACCATTCTGGCAAGTTCTTTTATATAAAAAAAGAATTTAAGCAAAAAATTGCTTTATTAAAAGAATTAATAAAAATTACCCCAACACTTAATCTGTTAAATTATTTCAAATTTAAACATTTCTCCCCTCTCCCAACCCCTCTATCTTTCTCTCAACTCAACAACTTAGGAAAATATAAGAGGCAATGATATTTAATGCTAGAAATGTTTAAAATAAAAATTATACGAATAATTTTTTTAATTTCTAAAGTTGAAGCAAGGTAAATTCAAGGTCCGTTAAGCAGTATTTGTGTTGGCCATTTAAAAAAGAAATTTAAAATAATTATTTCTAATTACACTATTGTGTACTTTCAAGCTCTTTAATGATCAATTGAAATCGCAATTAAAAGCGAGCGTAGGCAGAGGCTTTATAAAAGAGTTCTATCTTTTCAGATGAGTTCATAATTGATGAATTCTTTAGAAATAAAAGAATTAAAAAAAAAAATGATTTGCGACGTTTTGGTTTTGATTAGTTAAATAACACCCACTTCAATTTTAACAGATTACTATTGGCTGAGTTGATCCAATCTATATTTATTATCATTTTATAATAAAAATGCTTTGAAAAGAATTAGAAGCCAAAACGTTGTGAATAAAAAACTAGCAACACATTTTATTTTTAAATTTCATCTTAAAATTCATCAATATGTTCAGCAAAACTTTAACAAGCAAACCACATGATTGTAATTTTTTAAAAATAATATAAGATAACTTTTCCATAACTAATTTTGTAATAATTATCAAGTAAATAAAAAAAAAATTCTTACTCGATTTATATTACATATGTATATCCGAGGGAATTAGGTGTACATGTCTTTTGAATTTTGTGGAATTATTTTGGAATTCATTAGATAATGCCCCATCTACTTGGAATTGAAAGTGGAAGTGGAAGTAGGTGTACACGATATTAGGTCGCGGTTCACCCCTCGTGTATATCTATATACATTTTTTTATTATTTTTTTAAAATATTTTTTGTCATTTTTAAGGTGCATGTACACTGCACAGAAAAATCTAGCTGAACTCGACTTTGGTTAATTTAATATACTTATATATTATTTAAAGACTTATTTTACACAAAACAACTTTAAAATCATCTGTTTTATTAATCTAAATGTGTTTTCTCTGCTTCAATAAATCATTCCTAGCAATTACAGAAAGAACAAAATTAAATTAACCTAGTTGTTTTTGCTCAAGTTGCTCTATTCAGCTGGTTTGTAGGATTTCCTAGCTTGCCAGGCTAGATATTCTTTGTTTATGATTACACCTATATGTGTTATGTTATTTTTCCTGATTATTATGGCAACCTCTAGAGCAGCTCTAGGAGATGTAGAAGCATATATAGCGTCTAAAACAATAACATTTAAATTGACAACTAGTAAACTTAATTATGATGAAGCTACAATAAAATAGCGAAACGTTGCGATTGGTTGTATGATTTAACACAGTGTTTAATTGTTTCATTTTTTCCTCTGATTTGTTACATCTAATACCGATTATGGAACTGAACAATAATAAAGTAAAATTAATTATAACAATTGTAAAAGGAAGGGTTTTATATTTAAATTTAATTTTAAAACCTTAAATTTACCAATATTAAAAAGGATTTACTTACTCTAATCAAAGGTCGTAGGAAGAAGTTTTTTGACATGGGAATAGATAGGATATTTCTTCAGAGAGGTTAAAGAACTTCATATTTCTCTCTCATATTGATATTTAAAACTAAAGATATAACTTCTTAAATATAAATACATAAAAGTACCTATATATTTAGATAATATTTAAGAGAGGTCCAAGAAATTTAATATTGTTTTAATAAATATACCATTAATTAATAAAGAGAAATCAATGAAGTTGTCCTCTTCTTGATGCATAATGAATCAACCACTCTGCTACTTTCGGCAAAACAAAATCTTTTTATTTAGCATTCATTTCATTTTAATTAAGTTATTCATTGTCTATAGTACATCATATATGAATTATTATAAAGCTAAAGAAATCAGTAATAGTAATTTAGTAGTATTACTTAATTATAAGATTGGTTATTTTTATTATTTTGGAAAAATCATGATTAACTTAATTAATATTATTGTATAAATATTTTTTTTTTTCATTTGTATATACATATATATACTTATATATAGGTATATATACTAAAGTTAACAATTTATTATGTTTATTTTCAAAATTGTTTAAGCCTTTTTTAAAGATTAATTCTATTTTAGATGAAAAAGAATATTAAATAATTGTAATTTCATTCTGGCTTTTTAACTAATTCGTAATATAAACTTTCTAAATTAAATAAATAAAAAATAAACTTATTTAAATATAAATAGACTTTCGAGCCGACCCTGTCGTAGAAACAGTAAGCGAAATGTTGTGTAGGAATGCTATCAGTAGGAATGTTATCAGTAGAAATGCATATAGAATGAAGCGAAGTAAATCAGAATAGACAACTTTTCGACTACTAATTCTCGAAAACGAACTCAGAATTAGTGATCGAAACGTTGTACATTTTTCTCATCTGATAAACAACTCACCAACAAAACATAATAACTTCATTTCATTTGTGTAGGTTATTAATTTTTTTACAATTATGTTCTTATTAAAATTTCAATCTTCCAAAAGCATAGTTGGTTGCTGTTCATCAGCTATGATTGTGAATTCCGTTTTTGCGTCGTTAGTTGACCACAAAAGCGAATTTCTCTAAACGCCTCCGAACCTACAATGGAGATAATTTATTTTTCTCTAAAGGGCTGCGATTCTTATATTCCTTTCTCCTCTTCGCTAGCTTTGAATTAGGAATCATCCACCCCAAAGAGAATAAATAAGTTTTGGCAAATGGTTTCCTCGATTGGGGAGCCCCCAACGGGGTGGCTTTTTCTCTTTGTTGACGTCTCCAGGCTTTGCCATTAGATCCCTTGCATGCGGGTTTTTCGCATAGAAGGGAGAAGAATTAAGTATGGGTGAGGAGGAGGGAATTGCCAGGCCGCGAGGCAAAATTACCCAGCAAAGTCATAAAATTTTATCTCCCATGCAGAATCATGCTTTCCTTATATTCTATAGCAATTTGAATAACGTCTCTGGCGTTGCGAGCCCATTAGCTCAGGAGATCTGCATATATTAATCTTGGAAAACCGGATCGGAGACGAATACGAAATGCGCAAAATCGTTGTTCTCTTGCGTTTCCCATGGGGTGGTCGCAATATTCAGAAAAGACGGGTTTCTTGCATAGTTAATTAACCCTCCTCCTTCAATCATCCCCTCCCCGCTTTTTTAATCCCCACTTCACCCTCATACCCCTTCGCAAAACACCCTAAGCCATCCATCTCTGTAAAGGGTAGAAAAAACTCACAAAGAGCGATCTGGCGGAAATGTGCTCAACTAATCAGCGTCGGTAAAATAGATCTCTGCCTTGCATATCCTTCCACCCTCTCAAGCCATTTCATAAGATTACTGTCGCTGGCAGTGCAAGGGGGACGCCGAGGAGATGGTAATTTATGATTTAATCTAAATAAGCGTTATTAAATGGAAGCTTAATTTCAGCAAATGTTCCTGGAAAAAGTGTGCAATTAAACAGAGAAAATAAACCTCATTCAAATTAAAAGTAGAGAGCAATAATTTTTATTATTTAACTCATAAAAAGTTTCGTAATTTAGAATAATAATTAACGACATCAGTTATATATAGTATTAAGAGGTAGTTCTAATCTTGAAAATTCGTATTTTGTTGGGGAATTTTTAAACGATAACGAAAGCCAGAAGCATGTTTGAAAATGCAAAGCAACTCCCGCATAACATTGAAGCTTAGGCTGATAACAAGTTAGTCAAGTAGATATGCAAATTAAGGGAAATGCCGTCGCTTGTGAAATTGATAGTGAACCGAATATGCCAAGTAAAATATAGGCTATTCTTCTTGAAAATAAATGAGATAAAAGTTGGAAATGGGCATCTCGAAAAGCGACGCTTCACATTACAAGTAGATAAATACATGGACAAGGAATTGAAAACAACAAAATTTTAATAAATATTTTTATAAGTAGGTTATAATGAAAGGCAGTATATAAATTAATTAAATTTTATTCAATTTCCGATAACCAAGCACTCTTACTAATGTTGGAAAATATTGTAATTTTGTTGATATTACTGAAAGGAGAGACAAATGGGAACCGAGTTATACTCACCCATCAATAACTATTCAATACCCTGAAGAAGGGGAGAAAAAAGTCTCCGAAACGTCAGAAATTGAATAAAATTTATATAATTTAAGTGGACTGCCTTTCATTATAACCTACTTATTTCGCTTACCAGTCGGTCTTTCTAAGAAAATAAATAACATTACATATTTTTATCTCCAATATTTTGATTTCTAATTATGAAAATGTTTACAAGTTCTGTTGAGGTAAGAACAGAAGAAGGTATATCTACATTGTATGTTAGAATCATTTTGAAAAAGAGAGTAGGACTAGTCGAAACATTTGAATAAATATTTAAAATTTGTAAAATTTAAAAAATTTTAATTCGATATTTTTAACAAAAAAACATTTTGATTTCTAATAAAGTGCATTTGAAATCGAAACAGAAGTATAAGCCTGAGCATGTTTGTTCTGAGATATTTACTTATATTGTGTGTAAATGATTTTGAAAAAGACTAAAGAATTAGAAATCAAAACGTTATTTATTTAATTGGAAATATTAAAGTTAGCTGGCTTAAGCCAAAACAGTTCATGCTACAAGCAATGCTGCATCGAAGCCACAATGGTAATCCTATACAAAAACAATTCAGCCATCATCTCAAGTCGAAAGAAAAAAAAGTGGGGGTGGGATGGGGTGTAAAAGTCAGCCATGTTCCAAGATGGCGCCGTTGTTAATTAATGAGTCCACAAGTGGTGATTAGTGGCAGGGTGGCGAAGGTGGGGAAAGGTGGGGTATACCGCCAAGGGTTTCGATTTCAAGGAACGAACAAAATTAATCGACTATCAAAACACAATCTATCACACCTCGAGAGCTGATTAGACCGGAATTCCGGGTGGAATTAGCAATCAATCTTTGGGTGGAAAGAACGTAGGGAAATGGAATGAGCTAGGTGAAATATTGGCGAGGTCTCAGGGCTTCCTCCGTCGGAAAGAGAAGAGAGGGTGATTAAAGGCAGGCAGCAAGGGGATGAAAAGGGAGGCGTTGGATTAATCAAAAGACTCATCTTGAGAGAGAGGCGCCCTTAGCGGGGGTGGAGGGCGGGTGCGCACGACACGGGGGAGGCCTGCGCAAGGCGCCTTGCTTTTTAGGTGGCCAAATGAAAGACGACACACCAGGACACCAGACCAGAAAGGAAGGAACAAGGGTTGCAGCGCATGCATGGCCGAAGCCCACTTACCAGATGAGGTCTTAGACACGGTGGTTCCCCGGGCCCCGTATCGAAGCACAACATATCATATTCGCCATGGCAGCAGCGGCTCTAGGACAACTTGAGCGAGAGGCTGCAATACTACCTGCTACTGATGCCTGTTCAATAAGCACCCCCCATACCCCTGCAACACTCGGTAATTTGTGTAGCGGGGCTCACTGTGGGAGGGGCCCCAATGCCTCACATTGGTGACAGGCTTTGGTCATTGATTGTATTGTTACCACGTGATATGCGCGCGGGGCGGGGGCGGAGACCCCGGGGGCGCGGGGGAGGATCGCTCCCCTTCACTCCGCCGCCGAACGGTTCGGCCCCCCTCGCTGTTTTTATATATGTTTGAAATATTGGGTAAACAACCATTAGTGTGGGTGTGTGTATATGTTTGAATGGGGGGGGTAGGGTCCCCCCCGATTGAAGGGGGCCCAGGCAGTGTAGCTCTCCGATCCACTGAAATGATTAACATGATTGGCACAACCCCCACCCCCGCCGATAGCGAACCGCCCATTGCGCCCCTCCAACCGCCCCCCTCGAACATCCGCCGCCCCACCAGTCGCGCAAATTTGACACTTATTTCAATAATTCGCGATTCCTTTTTCTTTCCAAAAAAAATATATATGTTCGATTTGCATAATCTTTTTTTTTTTTGTACTGAGATTCTCCTCTGCTGATATTTGATCATTTGAAAGAACTCTTCCCAGAACACAAGAAATTAGATTTTTTAGCAATTAACACATCTGAAGTCTTTTTCAAGGGTTGATGAATGTAACAATCTGTTATTACCAAATTACTAAATATTATAATTAAAGACTCTCTCACCGATGAATTAACTAATTTAGTTGATTGGAAGAAATCTGATCTAGAAGATTTTTTTGAGTCAGATCACCAAAATCAATTCAATTTTCTACTATAATCATAATCTTTCAGCCTTTAATTAAAAGTATCCTCAAGTGTTTATAAATAAAACAATTTCTTCTTATCAACATTAATGAAACAACTTGTAAAATGAAACCTCTCTTTCTCTCTATTTCACTAAACGAATATCCAATCATCAGGACAAACTTTTCGAGTTTCACACTACCTACCCAGAAAACAATTAGAAAATAAATTAAAATTTTTATATTTATTTTATTGGGGCAGCGTGAATTAATACATAATAAAAGACTTATTAATAATGACTCATTTGCTTTGATTTTACTTAAAGTTAAATCTTTTCAGCCTTAGTACCATATATCTGAAATTATCTCCATGTGATTATAAATGTAACGATCTGTGGATATCAAAACTCAATCTCGAACCAATAGTTTTGTTGCTCTCTGCCCAGCTCATTTGAATGTTTCTAACTTCATTTATCAACCCATGAAGACGATTTCAGAAATGTCGTAAATTTTAATTAATTTTCTAATCCCCCATCTTTGTTTAGATAATTAAGGAGACTTCTTTTTGCCATCGGCTGCTCCGACGGGGGTCGCTATAAAAACAAAATAAAACTTTGAAAACATTTGAAACCCAAAGAGTGAGCGAGAAAGAGAGAGAGAGTAAGCGCGTAATTACTTAACTGTTGAAATTATAAGTTAAATTAGATATTGGGTTATTTTAAAGTCGCACTCCCTCTTTTTCTCTCTCGAGGGTGGGTCATTACCGGGGTCCAGCCCGTAACGTAATAACCTTGTGCAGACCAAGTTGCTCCATGTCTAATGATGGTCCATCCGGCTCTCTCCCCCAGCATCCTAGCCGACCACCCACTCACCCAATGCTCATTTATACCAGCCGTCTAGGGCTTGGAAAAAGTAAAAAGTTTCACAACAGAGAGGATGGGTGTGTGTGTGTGTGTGTGCGTGTGGATGGCGACGGCAGCTTTTCGTTAATCAACAAGTATAGTGAACATCGTACTACAAAGTTGCGCCCCCCAACACCACCCCCAACTCGCCCAGGGGTCGCTCATAAAACTGCGTACGAAATAGCCTGAGTGTGAGTGGTTGTGGACTCTTTTTCAGTCCCCTTGGGGGACTTGGCAAGAGGGTGGACGCCATCACCTGGGAACCCACCGCCCCGCGGCTTTGCAATAAGAACCCAAGCAATTTATTATTGGCCAGGCCACTCGTCCTCTCCTCTAATGAGAAGTTTATTAATTGTTTTACGATGGCGCAACTCGAGTGGGTCCCCTTCGTCTCATGCAAATGGACCTACCGCGAATAGATTACAGTTAAAACTGGACGCCTCACCCGATAAGGGAAATATTAGAATTAAGGAAATGAGCCGAACTTTATGAGACTCAATCAACTTGGCTGGCGTGGATTTGCTTATCTGAGAATTTCTTTCATAAAGCAGAACACCATCACCCATCAATATATCCCTTGTCAAAATGTATTATTCCAAAATCTTACATTGTATAAAGGATGCTGCGTGAAGTGATTTCACAAAATCTTACATATATTATAAATCCGAATGTGTTTGAGTGTTTGTGTGTACGGGTTTTTTAGTTCATATTTCATCCGAAAGGTGGCGACAGGCGAGCGAGCGACGGTGGGTACAAACCTGTAACGAGACGCTCTCCAGGGACTAGGTGACGCCGGGGCGAAGGCCCGGTCGTCAGCTAGTAAAATAATAAGCCAGCCAAGTGAGAGTTGATCCGCATACCGAGAGTTTCATATCTAATAACTTCAAAAATACTTGAGATATCAAATTCAATCTTATTTTTCTTTTGAGAGAATACTATATATGTAGAATTTTTTAAATTTAAGTTTTTTTGCCGAGAGTAGCAGAATTTTTATATATTGAAGGAGACAATAAAAGAGTGTGTCTTCTGCTGGAATTATAAATTTTATTTATTTATAACAAGACTATAGTTTCGAGGGCTTTGCCCTCTTCATCAGTCTATTACAATGGATTCACAGGAATTAATTTATGAATCTTTTATTGTCTCCTTCAAGAATTTTTTAAGTTAAGTCAATCTCTATTTTTAAAAAAATCATCTAAAAATTGTCCCTTTGGGGTCTTTCTCAGGTAGATAATAATTTTTAAGGAAAATGAATTATAATAATAATAATAAACCTAATTCCACTTAAAGAGATCTTAATAAGGATAATTCACAGATAAGTAAAAAAAATAATATTTTTGATTTTCAACTTCATCAAAAATAATCATTCGATTAAAATTTTTATTCGATTTTTGATTTCAGCTCAATACATTTCACTTATATATATATTTTTTTTATTATTAACAATGATGTGACAGACGGACAAACATGCATACAGGCTTTGTGGAGACATTATAATTGCGTCCTGTGTTACTTTTTAAACGGAACCCTGGAAGTGAATTTTTTTCAAGCTTAATTCGAACTATTAGTACAACTTCAGAAGATAATAGGTCTCCTATAATTTGTATAATATTTCACCTAGAACTAACACCGAAATCTTTATAAATATAAAAATAATCATTAAAAATATGCTTTTAAAAGAATATCAGAGCTGTTCAATTTATTGAACCTGAATTACACTTTGTAGTTTAATTTAGGTTTAAGAATAAATAAAAAACAGTGTGTCTTTCGTTTTATGCTTATATGTAAATATACAATTAAAAATTTTATTTGATTGATATCATATCGTAACCTTATGCCAAAATCACGAATGTATAAAATTTCTGATTGTTTTCAGGTAAAATTTTAATTTGTATTAAAATTTTAAATATAACCAAAGTAAGAATATTCAACTCAATATTTTGTCAATTAAATCATACTTATAGGCAAACATTTTTTCTTTTAGAAATAACAAATGTTTCGTTATTTTATAAATCATATGAATAATCTAAGGAATTTTTTTATATGAAAGCCAATCTACATAAAATTTTATAAATTAATATAAAATGATAAAAAAAATCACGTTAAAATACAGATAAGTGTTTATATATGATGATTTGTTAATTGATTAAACATGTCTGCTAAATTTAACGTTTGAAAAGTTGTTAGAATTATTGACCATATTCTAATTTATACTTATAAGGAGATAGGTGTTGGTTCAAGGTGAAACATATTTTAATAATAAACATTTTATGTGAAATCCACCTAGTAATTTTAGTTAATTTTTCTAATTTATACACCCAAATAGCCGTAGAAATTAGTATCGATAAAAATTCTATAACATCACAATATTTTGGTACAGGTTGAAATTTTCAATTTTTTCTTAATTTTTCATTTATTTCAACGCCCTTAATTTACTCAAAAATTGAGATTTTTTCTTTTTTTCTTCAGACAAAAACTCATAGAAATATTAGTAGTACAGCCAAAATTGGGTGAGGTCCACTTCTACTCGTTTTTCACTTTCAATGTTTCAATACGGTAAAATCTTTCTAGAAAATTGAAATTGTTTTTTAAATTTTTCAAGCCCATATTAAATATGATTAAAAAAGAGATAAAAGTTGAAATGAGAGAATAGCCCATGATAAAACAAGGTTTACTTTTGTAGCTCTGTGGGTCTGTGCTAAGACGTCAATTCAATCGTTCTTAGTCCCGTAATTTTTTGCCCCACCTTAAACTATAATAACTATTAAATAATTTTCTGGCTAGAATAAACATTCTGGCAAAATTATCAAGTATATGAAAATATAATTTATTTATTATTATTATTCAGTTCCATTATCAGTATTAGATGTAACAAATCAGAGGAAAAAGAAACAATTAAACATCGTGTTAAAACATACGACCAATTGCAACGTTTCGCCAATTTATTATGGCTTCATCTGACTCTATAAAAAAATAAATACAAATGAATCATTCACAATCATCAAAATCAACCCAAACATAACATAATATAAACTATATCTATATAATACTTAGTGTGTATGTGCGTGATCGACCCACGCCTAAACCACTGAACGTATCGAAACCAAATTCACACCATATGTTTGTTTAGTGCTCCGGATGGCTTATCTAAATTTTGGGCCAAATCGGTTTGATTTGATCAAAGGCCTTGAAGAAGTATTATGATTATATAAAAAAATAAAAATGTAATAAAAGAAATTTTTATGTAATAAATTTATTTAGCACCTATCAATTTTTTCTTAAATATTCTCAAAATAAATAATATCTACAATCTATAAAAAATATTGTTTATTTTGCTTTCGCAATGAGTTAAATTATATTGCAAACAAACTTTTGGCCGTATCGAGACGCTGCCCGCCAGGGCCACCTGTCCGGAGGGCTAAGGTGCAGAGGGCGTGCCGGAGGCACGCCTGACGCAGCTTGTATAATATAATTACCTTGATCAAATTTTTAAAACACCTCTTCCATCCATTTCTCCTGCACTCCATTAAAAATATTCTTCTATTTTTGATGTTGCATATTTTGTCTAAACTGAATAATAATAATGATATCTAAACGGGAGTATTTTTTAGCAACTTACAAGATACATATGGGAATAAATGCAAAAAATTAGTCAAGAATTGGACAACTATTTCGACAAAATATGCCAACACCGAAAATAGAAGAATATTTTTATTGGAGTGCAAGAGAAATGGTTTGACGAAGTGTTTTAAAAATTTGATCAAGGTAATTATATTATATTATGTCTGGGTTTATTTTAATTATTGTGAATGATTCATTTGTATTTTTTTTTGTATAGAGCCTGAAGAAGCCCAATAAATTGGCGAAACGTTGCGATTGGTCGTATGTTTTAACACGGTGTTTAATTATTCATTTTTTCCTCAGATTTGTTACATATAATATTTTATTTATTTATTTATTATTTCTCATCCAAATTCTGTTCGGGTTTTGGATTCGTACATTTTACACTTTTTAGAATCTTTCATAAAAAATTCATAAATAACGTTTCAGCACATACTATATTATTATTAACATTTATCAAAATTACTTATCACATTAAAAATTTTATTCTAGGTTTTGAACCTGAATTTTTTCACAGATAAAGACTGTAATTATTTTTTTAATATTATTTTTTGACAAGGGTATTAATAACCAACTACTTCTTTCATAAATTTTGAACTCTTTTTTCGACTGTACTCCATATGAATTCATCACCAATAGCATACCTATACCTACTTCTTTATGCTCCTTTTGGGTGTCGCCCAAATAATCACATTAGTAATAGATTTTTAAATAAAATTCTATGTAAATGCCCAAATAAATGAGATTCCTACGTTTCAAAGCGATATAAGATTGGTATTTATCTATTTATAATATCTATTACTATTACCATTAAGCTCTTTCTCTTCTTGGCTATATCAACAATTAGGTATTTTTGAAAATTCAAAAAAAGGGGTTTGATCAGATAAACAAAGCATACACTAAGTTTTAAAACTTAACTCTGATTCAATACTGTTTATTTTTTCGGGAATACTCTGATTGAAAGTGAGGATTTCAATGAAGAAATAAATGCCCGATGTGTCATTATGGGTTTAAATACCTAATGGATTAATAATTAGTAGAGATTGTGGTGTTGGTGCAAGGTGAAACATCTTTAATAAAGATAAGAGTAAATAAATATTATATTTAATATTGATTTACTATGAGTTAAGGATACTAGGTCACTTATTTCACATTAAAATTAAAAAATTAAAAGAAATAAAAAAATTTTTCTTTTTCAATATATATATTGAAAAAGAAAAAAAATTTTATTTCTTTTAATTTTTTAATTTTAATGTGAAATAAGTGACCTAGTATCCTTAACTCATAGTAAATCAATATTAAATATAATATTTATTTACTTTTATCTTTTCCTAATGGATTATTTAATTAAATGTACTTTTTTTATAAATTAATATTTTAAAATTACTTTTGTTTAATTTTTTACCTTTTTTACATCTTTCTCTTCTGGTTAATTAATTCAGAAAATAAATTTTGTTCGAAAATTTGTTCGTAAAAGTCAATAGCAAAAGTGTGTTTTAAAGTTCGAGACTCTTAACAATAGATTTTCTAAAGATAGTTCATCCAGTGATTCATTAAAGTCTTTTTACATATTTTATCTGTATTCCATATTTTATTTACAAATCTTGGTCTAATCATTGGTTAGATGGAAACATTGGTATTTAAAATCAATTATTTATAAAGATTGAAGTAATTTTTGGAGACGGACTGATAAGTGAATTGAGTGGATATTCATGAGGCAGTCCAAAAAAAGAAGATAATTTATACTATCTTTTTATTCATAAACTAACGTTTCGGAGGCTATTCCCTCCTTCTTCATTTTGAAAAGTCAGTGCAGGAATGAGAATGAAATACAATATAGGTATTATTGTTACTGCCACTGAAAGAGGAGACAGGGAAATGTCACATTGGATTTCCTTCATTGACTTTTCAAAACCCTGAAGAAGGATGGAATAGCTTCCGAAACATCGGTTTATGAATAAAAAGATACTATAAATTATCTCCTTCTTTTTTTGGACTGCCGCATCAATATCCACTCAATTAAATTATTTAATCTACCTGATTTTGAACGAAAATTCGAATTTCATTCCATTTCTATATACCTAGTTTTTTTAAATAAATTTACATGTTTTTCTTTACAAAATTACTTATTCGAAAGTTTATAATGGGAATTAAGGAAAAGTTTTTTGTCTGATTTTTTTATTTTTCAACCAACGTTTTGTCGACTGCCGACTTCTTCAGGGCTTCTACAATTATAAGAACATTATTAATAACAAGTTTCAAGAGAACATTATAATTTCAGACCAAATATGTATCAATATTTTACTCACCTGGTTCTTCATTGGTAATGGAGATAAAAGAATATAATATACTTTAGACGAATGTTGGTAGGTAAAATATTGATACACGTTTGGTCTGAAATTATAATGTACTCTTCCAACTTGTTATTAATAATGTTCTTATAATTGTAGAAGCCCTGAGGAAGTCGGCAAAGTCGACGAAACGTTGCTTGAAAAATAACAAATCACGAAAAAAGAACTTACCCTTATTTCCTATTATAAAATTTCGAATTAATACACATTATAGACGGAAATGATAATAATAAAATTACTTATATTGCATCAATCTATTTTTACATCTAAGGTACTTTATAGTTTTTAAAACAATGTTTGACGTTTCCTTGTCTTTTTTTTCTAAAAATCTTGAATGCAGTCACTTATCCTAAAATCTTAGAGAAAGGGACTTCTCTTGGATTTCAATTTGGAGAACATCAAAATTAAAAAATAGCTGCTCAGGTTAGAATTAAATAATGAACTATCTGAACTATGATATATTTATTGATAGTAAAAAAATATAAATCTTTTATATTTAATCTTAAAAACGGATATTTCAAATCCATACGTTTCTGGCGAAATTCTCCATTTATCAATGGAAATTTTTTAAAAAAAAGTTGCTTTCTCTAATATTTAGAAAGCAATCCTAAGAAATTAAATTTATTGATATATTAACTTTCATTGAACGTTCGTAGTAACAAAGAAATAATCAGGAATATATCACCAGTGGCGGATGCTTCGTTAAATATGCAAATTGACAAATTCCAAATATTGAACGAACATGTATGTATGAATGTGAAATTTTTGTGGTTTTTATTTTGTTTGATTGTGTATATGAAAAAATGTTTCAATTTCCAGTACTACTGAAGATGGTCTACCAGGGGTGACCGAAACTATTTAGTAAATCTATAAAATAAATAAAGTTAATTGTCGAAAATTACTCTATTTATTTATTTTATGTGACTGAACAAATCCTTTAATTTATATAAATAAATTCTACAAGTCTTTTAAGGAGGTTCTTTCGCTCCAGTTGAGTCAAAAGAAGCGTAGTATCTAATATTTAATAAAAAAAGTTAAAATACAAATGAAAAATAATAGAGAGAAACAAAGAGGTTGTCCTCTTCTTGATGCAAATAAACATACACACATATATGTGCCCATAATTATGAAAGTGGACTAAGTCAAAAAATTAAAAAAATAGTTTTTTCATATTTATGTTCCATCCATTTAAAGCACAGTAAAATAAGATGTCGATTTTGAAAAATCGTATAAAATTGAACCGTTAAATGAATGTCTCATTATACAGAATTCGAATCTTGTTTATTTTACAAAACTTTAAATATCTCGAAACTAACCATCAATATGACTTGGACCACTTTCATAATTATGGGCACATATATAAAATATATATATACCAGTATATAAATTGAAAGTTTTTGTGCCGAAGGTAGCAGAATTTTTACATATTGAAGGAGGCAATAAAAGAGTGTGTCTTCTTCTGGAATTATCGTTATAAATAAAATTTATAATTCAATCAGAAGACACATTCTTTTATTGTCTCCTTCAATATATGCATAGGAAATGATTAAGATGATGGATGATTTTTATTATGTTTGGCTCGAAGGGTTAGTTGGAAAGATATGAGCCGGGCTTGGATAGGAGACAATCTTCATAGATTACAATCTCTATTGGCGGCGTTAAAGCCAGAAAAAATGCTATTTTAAATAAGAATTCGCACTAGGCAGTTGAAAATATGCTTTTTATGAAATAACGGCACAAGGCCCGCATTTATTGCTTCTTCGTTACAGAACGTGTATATAAATTACTTCTTAGACACAAGCCGTTTCGTTCCAAATCGTTCCAAGGTGATCGCAGTCACCCCGGAGAGCTGCCTCATTCAATGAGTTTCAACAAGTGACAACTCACACATGACAACTGAATGACAACAACTGAATTCGCTTTGAGCAGCTGGCTTCTTTTATAACCCTTGTTCTAATTAGCAAATAAGCTGATTGGTTAATCATTCCCTCCTTTTTGGTGACGTATGTATAATTTTTTGCGCGCTGGCTTCTTTATAAAAGGGGCTTGTCCCTGCTGCTCGCCCGCCAGTTTATCGAAAGATTCTGACGGGCAAACGTCTTTCTCAAGGCGAAAATGAATCTTTATTTTCAAAAGCATTTTACATTGAAAGGACCGAAGAATATAATCCTACATATATATATATATATATATATTATTTATTTGTTTGACACTATAGTTTCGAAGGCTTGGCCCTCATCATCAGTCCTTTTAATTATAAATATTATTTTTCATGGGATCAGTATCAGTTTAGATATTGAATTTTTTTCTTTCTCTCTATAAATCAACAACTCTGCTCTCTCGGCAAAATAAAAACTTTTCAATTAGAAAAATAATAGAATTAAAAACTACATAGTATGAAAGCCGTAAATGTTTGAAATGAAAACAATTATAAAAAAATAATTAAATACAAAAGTTAGTTTGATTTTTTCAATTCAGCTGATAATAAGTCTTGTATGATTTGGCAATGTGTTGTATTAATTTACATACAAACATAGTATTTATGTGATTTTTTAAAGTAAATTTATCAGTAAATTCCTCGGTCAATGATATATTTTATTGCAAAAAAAAAGAAATCCGCATGTTTCAAAAAGCTAATTTTCAGTTGTTTTTTTAACTTTATCTATTCAACTAATAGTAGTATAATTCAAAAGAAAATGTCTAGATCTTAATTTTCCATAAGACTCTGAGAAAATATTTATATTTTCAAAAATTTTCACGCTAATGTGTGATTGAAACTTTACCAAAACATAGATAGAGACTTAAACTATTATAAAAAATTAAGTTATAGTTATAATCTAATATTTTTTATTTAACATTGGGGGCGAAAGGACCTCCTTAAAATACATTGGTTAATCTGAACCCGAGCTGATTTTTTGAAAAACATTACAACTATTTTCAAAAAAAGATGCTCAAATCTTTAGTTTTATATATTAGTATGTCAGCTATACCATTCCATCGAACAAACACTAAATTTGTTATTTTACTCTCGATTTTTATTTTGTTGTTTACAAATTTAATACAGATAAAAGCATACGCTATTTACTTATAAGGCTGTTAATCTCATGTTTTCGTCGTTAATTAAACAAAATTGAATGAGAAAGTATATATAGAAATAGAAAAAAGTTAAAAATCATTCTCTCGAAAATAACACCATCAATTATTGCCTTGAGAGAATTAAATTGAAAATCCTCCAGATGTTGGACGGATAACTTTTTAATTTCAAATGGAATCGATTCCGGGTTGTCCAAAGCCTCGCGAAAGATATGTCTCAAGATAAATATCCGTCTGGCTGAAATGGACTGGAGAAGTTTGGCAAGAGAAAAAGTGTCAGATAGACAATATTTTCGAACGTTTGTTGGTTGATAGGGTTGGGGGAAGGGGCGCGGGGAGGGGTGTAGTGGCAGAGTGTTCAGCAATAAAAGCAGAATTTTAATCCCACCCTTTGAGAGTTGATTTCTTGCCAACAGCTTAGTGGCTTCGCCTCTGGTTAAGCTTTCAAAGAGAGCCATTTTTTTATGGGCTGGGCCTGAAGAATAATCAACATGAGGGAGTGGCTGGCTGGCTGGTGATCTTCTAGATTTTCATTTATTTTGCCCTCAAGCCCCTCTGGGATTAGATGTTTTTCGCACCTCCGTTTTCTCCATCCATTTTCTCTATTATTAATATTTTTTCAACGTCTCTTTCGCTCTCTCACTTCTCTTTTGTTATGTTAAGAGCTTTTTCTATATTACGTCGGACTCAAGTCTTGCAGATTTTTTTTACGAAAATTTGCATATTAAGGCCTCCATTCGTGCAGGAGTATATTTCACTTGAATTTTTTTTAGTAAATTCAGCATAATTCAAATGAATATTCATTTTCTTTCCCCAATGTGTATTTTAGAAATTAACTAAAGTAAAATATAAGAATTCATAAATACTCTTAATTATGGAAATTCACTCCTTACTTTAAAAAAACTTCTGAGTTTAGTTAATTATTATAGTTTTTACTTTGAGCAAATATATATTGTATTATTCTATTTATTTAACTATCATTCAAAAAATGTCATTTTCAGCTTTTCTTATTGTTACTTTTTTCAGGTTGGGAGATTTTATGTGTATTAATTCGTAGTGAAATTAGAAAAAATAAAAATTTATAGATTATTCTCAACATTTTGGATCCTAATTCTAATACCATTTTCAAGTCAAGTGTAAAGTGGCGCTCATGATGACATCTTTGATTTTAAAAGATTAATTACTAGTAGTAAATGGAGTGGATTTTGATCAGGGAGTCAAAAAGATAACTTGACTCAAATTATTACTTTTGTTCAAGTCGCCATGCTTTATATAATATGAAATAATAATATCTTGAAGTCGAAACGTTTGAACTTCTAACTTAATGAAAATTATAAAATTTTTACTAAATTGCTAAGAAATACTAAATGTAATAAAAGAAAAGTATAATTTGAGATATTTTTGGGATTATACCTACAACTTATGGTGAATTTTAGTCATAGTTTATCCAAGACGTTTCGGTTTCTAAATCTGAAGCCGTTTTGTGATGATAGATATTACATAATTCTAGTTAACAAAACTACTAATAATAAGATTGAAGTAGTTTTTTGGAGACAGACTGATAAGTGAATTGAGTTTATTTTGATGAGGCAAAATTCAAAAAAGAGAGATAATTATAACTATCTTTTTTATTCAAAAACTGACGTTTCGGAGGTTTATTCCCTCCTTCTTCAGGGTTTGAAAGGTCAGTGAAGGAAATCCAATGTGATACTATATAATATTATATATATACCTATATAATATTTTTACTGTCCCTGAAAGAGGAGTCAGAGGGGAATGTCACATTGAATTTTCTTTACTGACCTTTCAAAACCCTGAAGAAGGAGGTAATAAACCTCCGAAACGTCAGTTTTTGAATAAAAATGATAGTTATAATTATCTCTCTTTTTTGAATTTTGGACCGCCTCATCAAAATAAACTCAATTCACTTATCAGCCCGTTTCCAAAAAACTACTTCAATCTTATTATTAGTAGATTTGTTAACTAGAATTATGTAATATCTATCATCACAAAACGGCTTCAGAATTAGAAACCGAAAAGTCTTCGATAAGCTATGACTAAAATTCACCATAAGTTGTAGGTATAATCCCAAAAATATCTCAAATTATACTTTTCTTTTATTAAATTTAGTATTTCTCAGCAATTTAGTGAAAATTTTATAATTTTCATTAAGTTAGAATTTCAAACCGTTTCGACTTCAACGAATTATTATTTCATATTATTTAAAGCATGAAGACTTGACCATTGATTATCACATTAATTTTCTAGAACAAAAGTAATAATTTGATTCAAGTTATCTTTACCAAATTTAAAACTTGTTAATAATATATACTCGTGAAGAGGGAAGCTGACAACCATTTCTTTCTCGGAAGTTAAGCAAGGAGTCGCCATTTTTTAAAATAGCAAAATACTAATTATAACATCCACACATATCCATCAAGAGAGAGAGAGAAAAATAGCTTCACGGATGAAGAATTGATACATTATGCCTTTGAAATATTTAGATTTAGCCAAATAATTATTTTTTACTGACTTAATTTGTATCTTCTAACCTTATCTTAAGAGAGGGAACAGATAAATTAATTAAAATTAAAAAATATACTTTATTTATACTTTGATATATTATAGGTAATACTATATAATAATTCTGTAAAATTTGTTTGGAAATAATTGAGTTGAATTATATTTATCATTCGAGATTTTTGTCTAGCCCCTAGTAGCTAGTGAACCGTATCGTCATCTAGGGAGCGCGTCAAATATAACTTCAAGGGGAGCAGAAATCGCATAGAAAATAGTTTGAACAAATTACACCATATAGTATAATCCATTTTTTTTATTATTGGAAAATATTATTTTTTAGGCAAATTTATTAAAATATAAAAAATAAAATTTCACATAATATGTACCTAAGCATTTTATTGGATAAATGTTTTATATTATTTATATTGGAATCCGGAGTGAATTCTAATTTATGCAGATATAATAATATATCATCTTGAAAACAATATATATATATATATATATACCATATATAAATTTTTTTAATGAAATATCGTCTTCCATGAGATCACTTTAAGCTAATTTATTCTATGTCATTTATAATTATATTTTAATTAAAGTTACTCAAACAAATAATTTGATAGGTTATTTATTTTTACTTTACTTATATAAACCATAGTTTTGTTGACTTTTAGGCCTCTCTAGCCATTAGCCAACTTACGATACTTTTTTTTTAATTTGTCTACCCAGGGATCAGATTTTAGCCGGATGCCTCGAGTCGGATTCGAACCCGGTTCCAGTTGTTTAGTAGGCTGGCACGCTATCCCCTAGACTAACCCGACCCCCTAAACCATAGTTATAATCAATTATAAACAGAAAATTGTTTATTTATTGTTATCCAAAAACCACGTTCTAAATAATTTCTTTAGAAATTTAAAATTTCTAATGATATAATGAGGTTATTATAAAAACATCCAATCGAATTCAATTTCATGAATGAGGCTACAAAAACTCTTAATAGATAATATAAGTAAATACTAATAGAAATGAGATTTTAATATTCATAAGGGGAAATTAATTGAGCTTGATGCAAATAAATTCATACCTATATAAAATGAACATATACAATGTACATACATACGGTACATAATATATATATATATAGTTTATTTCTTAGTGACTATAGTTTCGATACTGTGACATTCATCAACAGTCTATTTATTTTGAAATATCCTCCTGGTTTCAAATACCAATTGAATATAGGTAAATTCGTTTTGTTGTAATAGTAAGCCGGTCTTTTCTCTAACAATTACCAATTTGAGAGGATATCGATCTTTTGATTTAATATTTTGATATTTAAAATTAAAAAATTAATAAATATTCTGAGATCTATTATTTGGCAGATATCATTCTTAGTTTAAATTAAAAAATGAGTAACTCCTGAAAAAAAAACTCAATTCAGTGTTTACGAAAGTTTAGTGTAACGCGAAAATCTCCCTTGTTTCAATTAAAATAAATCGCCTGTAGGCCCTTGTAAAAAAAATGAGAATTTTTTTTATTTCTATCTCATTATTTCCGTGAAAATGCATGGATGTTTTTTTTATATATGTATATATTTTTTAAATAGATTATTATTGAAAAAAAAGGTTATTTGAGAAAAAATAGATAATATGGATTTTCGCTAGTCGACTATTAAAACAAATTGAAACAAGATAGAAATAAATACTAAAAAACCAATAGTTGAGAAGGCAAAATGAATATTTTATTTTATTAAAAAACCTCTCTAAATAATAAATCAATATATAATTAAATTTGAATACAAGAAATGCTTAAATCTGTTCTTCAAAGAAAATAATTCATTAGAAATACTTATTACTCTCAGCTCACTGGAATACTTGAGCATTGAACTCTTTGCAAGTTTTAGTTTTAATTTTGTTTATTCCTATTCAGAATAGTAAGAGACAGGGAGAAAACCAATTTTAAAAGTTTATAATTAGAACAAAGAGGTGAGTGTCTTTTTTAATAAAAAAAGATGGAATTTTTTCAAAAAATCAACTCACTGGCGGGACCATATAATATATCTTAATATATAAAACACAATTATATAGTCACAATATTTAATGTTTTAGTAGAAAATATTTTTATATTGCATTTCAGAGGGCTTCATTCCCCCAGAGTTGAACCCGAGCACTAATCTGCTTGCCGGCCAGTCTAAATAATAGACCGGGGGGATGAAGTCCTCTGACCTGCAATTTAAAAATATTTTCTACTAAAATCTTAGATATTGTGACCATAGAATTGTGTTTTTTAAAACGTTATGTTTTCTATGTGTTTGGATTCCACTATCAAAAGAGAGCTCGTAGAAGTTTGTTCTGGTGTCCACATGTCCGTATTTTCAATACGAAAAAGAAATTATTTTTTATATTTCTAGCTTAAGAATTAACCAATTATTATATCAGTACTATGCCTTAAATCAAGCAATTACTAATAAATAATTTTAAAACTTATATCTATTTTTCTATATCACGGGTTGAGAACAGCTGCTATCTTCAAGTTATAGTCAAATTTTAAATATTTTGAATATTATTTCACATATGAAGATGTAATAATCAACACTACTATTTTATTTGAATAATTAATTCTTTATTTGATAACATATATATATCTTATTAATGTGTATTGTGTAGTCTCGAATAATTCATAGATATTTATAAAATAAATGATTAAGGAGGTCCTTTCGCCGCCAATGTTAAATAATAATAATGTTAGATTATAAGTATAACATAATTTTTTATAATAGGTTATGTCTCTATCTATGATTTGGTGAAGTTTCAATCACACATTAGCTGGCATTTACATAATCAAAATAATTCGATTTTTAGGGTTCCGTACAAAAACAATACAGTACCCTATTAGTGTGGCCACAATGTTTATGTGTCGGTTTGTCTCTTTGTCTGTCAGACCATTGTAGCGCTTTAAATAAATAAAATATAAGATACAAACATGAAAATTGAGACGGTCTTTTCGCCGCCAATGTCAAATAAAAAATATTAGATTATAATTATAACTTAATTTTTTATAATAGTTTATGTCTCTATCTCGGGGGGGGGGTCCGATAGGCTAGGCGGTAGCGTGTCATCCTGCTAACCAAGTGGACCCGGGTTCGAATCCGACTCGAGGCATCCGGCTAAAATCTGACCCCCGGGGTAGGGACAAATTTAAATAAAATAAATAGTATCGTAAATGGCTTATGGCTAGAAAGGCCGAAAAGCCAAAAAAAGTCTACTATCTATGCTTTGGTGAAGTTTCAATCACACATTAGCCGGTAAATTTTTGATCTTGGCACTTTCTCTTGAATTATACTACTACCAGTTGAAATGATAAAGTTAAAAAAAATAAACTGCAACGGATCGTTGCTAAACTTTATCAAAATTCATTTGAAATATTAATATGTTTGTTCCTTTATTATTAATCAGATATCACTTGCAATTTGTAGTTCATATTGACATTAATTCCAAAAAATAATTCTCATTTAAGAGTCGAGGAATAACCATTCCACATTGGATTTTGACATTTCGGTTATTATTGTAACCATTGCTGAAGACATAGAGGAATCGACTTAAAATCAAAAATAACGATCGATTCTCATCTAATACTAGAGGAATAACCTTATTGCATTCAATTTTTGATGTTTTGACCATTAATGGCAACCTCTATTGAAAACGTGGAAGAATCGACTTAAAACAAAAAGACTAAATTCTTTTATGGCAGAGCAACTCAAACTTGAGTTGTTTACCAAAAAAATTTAGTCTTTGTTTTAAGTCGATTCTTCCACGTTTTCAATAGAGTTGACATTAATGGTCAAAATCAAAAATTGAATGCAATAGATTCCTCTAGTATTAGATGAAAATCGTCGTTATTTTGATTTTAAGTCATTCTGTCTTCAGCAGTAATTTTATGTATCGAAACGTCAAAAACCTAATGTAAATTGTTATTCCTCGAAGTGATAGATGAGAATCGATGTCTATTTTTATTTTAAGTCGATTCCTCCATGTCTTCAGCAATGGTTACCAATAAAAACCGAAATGTTAAAAATCAATATAGAATGATTATTCCTCAAGTACTAGATGAGAATCAATCGCCATTTTGGTTTAAAGTCGATTTCTCTATGTCTTCAGCAATGGTTACTAATAAAAACCGAAACGTCAAAATCCAATATAGAATGATTATTCCTCAAGTACTAGATGAGAATCAATCGCTATTTTTGGTTTAAAAAAGTCGATTTCTCTATGTCTTCAGCAATGGTTACTAATAAAAACCGAAACGTCAAAAATCCAATATAGAATGATTATTCCTCAAATACTAGATGAGAATCAATCGCTATTTTGGTTTAAAGTCGATTTCTCTATGTCTTCAGCAATGGTTACTAATAAAAACCGAAACGTCAAAAATCCAATATAGAATGATTATTCCTTAAGTACTAGATGAAAATCAATCGCTATTTTGGTTTAAAATCGATTTCTCTGTCTTCAGCAAAGGTAACGGATAAGAAAACAACGCAGTTGCTATGGTTACTCATAAAATTCCTCCCAAATTTTTAGCATTTCACAGAGAGAAGCCTATCCATTCTTACTTAAGCAAGGCTAAAATGAGCTATATTAAAACTTTCAAATGAATAAATTTTAAAGAATTTAAAAAATTAAAAAAAGTACCATCTTACTCTAGAGTAAAGTACTTTAAAATATAATTTTACTAAAAACTTTATTTAACCTTTTTGTAGTCCCCAAGGTACTTAATTAGGATATTAAATTTCATCAAAATTGGTTAAGCCATTTTCAAGATATTTAGAAAAAACTAAAAAAGTACTGAAATAAAGTACTAATGTTTGTGGGCCGATATGTACCAAAAACTAATCAGCGCTTCATTTTGTTAAACTAATGGTAGGTTTTAAATTTCATTTCAATCAGTGTAACGGTGTGGAAAAAATCGTGGGCCAAAAAAACGATAACATACATCCATCCATACATACATACATACATACATCCGCACGCACTAAATGAAATAAACTGCAACGGATCGTTGCTAAACTTTATCCAAATTCATTTGAAATATTAATATGTTTGTTCCTTTATTATTAATCACATTTCACTTGCAATTTGTAGTTCATGTCCGACATTAATTCAAAATAATTCTCATTTAATAGTTAGAGGAATAACCATTCTACGTTTGATTTTGACATTTCGGTTTTATTGGTAACCATTGCTGAAGACATGGAGGAATCAGCTTAAAATCAAAAATAGCCATCGATTCTCATCTAATACTTGGTCTTTCAATTCTACATTAGGTTTTTGACGTTTCGATTATTATTGGTAACCATTGCTGAAGGCATGGAGGAATCGACTTAAAATCAAAAATAACGATCGATTCTTATCTAATACTAGAGGAATAACCTTATTGCATTCCATTTTTGATGTTTTGACTATTAATGGCAACCTCTACTGAAAACGTGGAAGAATAGACTTAAAATCAAAAAGACTAAATTCTTTTATGGCAAACAACTCAAGCATGAGTTGTTTACCAAAAAAAGCGAGGTCTTTTTGATTTAAGTCTATTCTCCACGTTTTCAGTAGAATTGCCATTAATATCAAAACATCAAAAATGGAATGCAATATTCTCTAGTATTAGATATGAATCGATCGTTATTTTTGATTTTAGAATCGATTCCTCCATGTCTTCAGCACTGGTGTACAATAATAATCGAAACGTCAAAAACAATAATAGAATTGTTATTCCTCAATTGGTAGATGAGAATCGTGGCTATTTTGATTTTAGAATCGATTCTCCATGTCATCGTGATTCTCAATAAAAACCGAAACCTCAAAAAATCAATATAAAATGGTTATTCCTCAGAATTTTAGATGAGAATCAATCATATTTTTTGGTTTAAAGTCGATACCTCTATGTCTTCAGCAATGGTTACCAATTAAAACCGAAACGTCAAAAATCCAATATAGAATGGTTATTTCTCAAGTATTTGATGAGACTCAATCGCTATTTTTGGTTTAAAGTCGATTCCTCTATGTCTTCAGAAATGGTGACCAATAAAAACCGAAACGTCAAAAATCCAATATAGAATGGTTATTCCTCAAGTACTATATGAGAATCAATCGCTATTTTTGGATTAAAGTCGATTCCTCTATGTCTTCAGCAATGGTTACCAATAAAAACCGAAACGTCAAAAATCAATATAGAATGGATTATTCCTCAAGTATTTGATGAGAATCAATCGCTATTTTGGTTTAAAGTCGATTTCTCTATGTCTTCAGCAATGGTCACCAATAAATACCGAAACGTCAAAAATCCAATATAGAATGATTATTCCTCAAGTATTTGATGAGAATCAATCGCTATTTTTGGTTTAAAGTCGATTTCTCTATGTCTTCAGCAATGGTCACCAATAAATACCGAAACGTCAAAAATCCAATACTTAAAGATGGTTATTCCTCAAGTATTTGATGAGAATCAATCGCTATTTTTGGTTTAAAGTCGATTTCTCTATGTCTTCACCAATGGTCACCAATAAATACCGAAACGTCAAATCCAATATAGAATGGTTATTCCTCAAGTATTTGATGAGAATCAATCGCTATTTTGGTTTAAAGTCGATTCATCTATGTCCTCAGCAATGGTCACCAATAAAAACCGAAACGTCAAAAATCAATATAGAATGGTTATTCCTCAAGTATTTGATGAGAATCAATCGCTATTTTTGGTTTAAAGTCGGTTCCTCTATGTCTTCTGCAAAGGTAAGGGATGAAAACAACGCAGTTGCTATGGTTACTTATAAAATTTCCTCCCAAATTTTAGCATTTCACAGAGAAGCCTATCCATTCTTATTTAAGCAAGGCTAAATGAGCTATATTAAAAGGTTCAAATGAATAAATTTTAAAGAATTAAAAAATTAAAAAAGTACTCTCTTACTCTAGAGTAAAGTACTTTAAAATATAATTTTACTAAAAAACTTTATTTATCCTTTTTTGTGGTCCCCAAAGTACTTAATTAGGATATTAAATTTCATCAAAATTGGTTAAGTCATTTTCAAGATATTTAGAAAAAACTAAAAGTACTGAAATAAAGTACTAATGTTTGTGGGTCGATATGTACCAAAATCTAATCAGCGCTTCATTTTGTTCAAAGAATGCTAGGTTTTCAATTTCATTTCAATCGGTGCAACGGTGTGGAAAAAATCGTGGGCCAAAAAAACATTAACATACATCCATCCATACATACATACATCCGCACGCACTAAATGAAAAAATGGCACTTTTTGGCCTCTCGACGAGACCCCGTAATTTTGAAAACCGTCACGTGCTAAAATTCAACCTAATTGAATACTACAATTTGTGACTTTAATTTAGTCCATGGGTTCGTAGTCTTTACCTGAGGACCCTTTGAAGCCACGCTTGCCCCGAGCGATTGCAATACTTTACCCATACTTTGCA